>JAASGP010000617.1:0-15229 GCA_023334275.1 Globisporangium carolinianum | reverse complement strand
AAACGGACTGCCAGCGCGCGCCTTGCTGTGCTTGCTCGAGGCGCTGTAGTCGCCTGCGAGCGCATGGACGAGGTCGATCGCGTACGGATTGAAGAACGACTGGCACAGCAGCGTGTCGAGCACGCTGTCGACAAAGACCTCGCCTGCAGCGTACGACGGTGCGAATGCTGCCGGTAACAGAAACTCGGCGTCGGCTCCACTCAGATCCTCGTGTTCAGCAGCGTTCGTCAACCCGAGTTCGTGCCGACTCGATCGTTGCTGCAGCGTCGCACGCGCGACTGAGCGCTGCAGTCCGTGGCCGTGGTGGTGCCTCTGGTCACTCTTGTACGCAAAGTACTTGATGCTATCGTGGCTGCGCACGACTGAGCACCCGAGCGTGTGCTTGTGCAGCGCACTGGACGACGCACGGAGCTCGCTGCCGCCTGCGAGTCGATGCTTGAGTGCGTGCGCGCTCATTGCTGCGCGCGACGACCGCAAGTGCTCGTGGTGCAGGTCGTGCACCGTCTGCAACGACAGCGTCGACATGATCACTTGGTAGTCGACGAGGTGATCCGAGAGCTCCTCGGCGCTCTCTTCCCGGAACTCGTCGACGTGGTACTTCCAATGACCTGGGATCATAAGCACAGCGCGCGCCTCGAACGCGCGGACGCGCAGCAGATCCTCGACGTTTTGCGAGACGCCGCGCTCGACAAACACGTTTGACGGTAGCGGCGTCGAGAGGTTCTCAAAATCCGCGTCGCTCGGGAACCGCTTCACGAGCAGCAACACGGTCGGCAGAAGGCCAGCACGCTCTTCCGCGTACAGTTGCTCGAGGTAGCACGCGATCTGGTGGCCGTGCGCGAACGGACCGCAGATCACGATGTGGTCGTGCAGCTGCTGCACGCGCTCGACCGCAAGCACCGACGTCGAACGACGCAGCTGCGACGCTTTCGCGCGTTGCGGGTGCTGTTGCTGATGAGCAAACGGCGGTAGCAGCGGCAAGTGGGCCATCAGCGTCGATGCGGTCGATGCTGCAGACGACGATGACGACGAGGATGAGGAGGAGGACGCGCTCGAGTCGGAGCTCACGCGCACGGTCGCCAGTTTTACGCCAATGGACGGCGCGCTCGTGTCTTGCGTATCGACGAGGTCGTCGTCGTCGAGATACTGAAGCGGCTCTACACTCTCGTTGTCAAAATCGTCGCCAACGTCGTGACTCCGATCCGTTGACGGACTCCTCCGGTCGTTCACCATTGACTGGCGGTCCAGCACGTTGTCGGACGAAAACACAAGCGTCGGCAAGTTCGATTCGTCGTGGGCTCGCGCGTCCCGCGTGCGCGCTGCAAGCATCTCGACGGCGTACTTGGCGTACGACGCGCTTGGTGCGATGAAGAAGCCGATGTCGCTGGAATAGTGCGCACCACAGCAAACACACAGCGAGAGCGTCAGATCGTGCGCTACTCGACTCTGTGAATGTACAGGCAGATAACTTGTCAGGCAGACGCACTTTTGTCGCAGTGGCTGACCGAACGGACACAGTCGGATGCGCTTGCCGCTGTCGTTTGCACCGACCTTGTCGTACAGCGCGACAAAGATGACACTGAAGCTGCAGTCACATCGCGTCGTCCCGCACAGCATCGTCTGTGTGAGTCTCACGCACACGTCCACACAACTGCGTTGCTTGGGCTACCAAATGCAGCAGAAGCGCCAGTGTCTCGAACGCACCTGTTGTAGAGCAGCTCGGCCGCGCTGTCGTACAGCAAGCCGTCGAAGAAACGCGGGAGGTAGACTGGAAACATCTGGTGTTGCAGTCCGTGCGCGTACTCGGCAACCCACGGCACGTTTGACGCCATCGCGTCGGCCACATCGTGCTCGGACGCCGAGTATATCAAGTTGAGCAGCAGTGCTGTCGCGCCGGGACACACGATGCTGCGTGCGAGGATCGCCGTGCGCAGGCGAGGCGTGTTGAGTGCCACTTCGACGCCCGTGATCGTGCGCAGTCCGCGTGTGCGTTGTGGCGACAGGATCTGCAGAAAGCACCGGATGTCGCGCTTTCGTCGCGCTGTTGGCGAAGACGATGAAGACGATCCGTACACGCGGTTCTGGAAGCGAAACTTGTCGATCGCGAGTGCCTGGAGGATCGTGAGTGCATCTGCAGCGTCGGCGTGCTTTGGGTTGTCTTTTGCCGCGAGGATGAACACTGCAGCAGCTTGCTCGACGCACGCGCGTTTGGCGTCCTTGTCGTTCAGCAGACTGCCTTTGAGGTACGTCACGCGGCGGCGGAACTTGGCGTTCAGCAGCAGCCCCTGCAGGCGCTCGTTCGGCACGGCGTCCGTGAGGAAGACGACGTCCATGTTGACGCGGCCCTGGCGCGCGCGATAAAACTCGACGAGGAACTCGGCGGTCGACTCGAAGCTCACGTGGCCCGTCACGACGACGTGGCCGCCGTTCAGCGCGCTGCGCTTCCGCACGTTGTAGCCATGCATGTAGCCGTGCTGGAGCTTCGAGAGCTCCACGAGTCTGTTGATCTGCCGCGGGATGACCGTGATCACGACAATGATCATGAAGATCACAAAGAGCTGCGCTGTGCGAGTGGCTCAAAGCGAGAGTGAGCGAGCAAACGAATACCGTGTGAGCAGTTGCGAGACACATCGACAGATAGAGTACGCATCGAGACACCGCGTGTCGAGTACGTACACGCAGTGGTCTTGGGCGTGATGTCGCCAAAGCCGACGGTCGACATCGTCACGAAGACAAAGTAGATGGCTTGGTGGAACTCGAGCTTTGCAGCGATCGACGAGTAGTACGACTCCTCGAGGATCTGGAACACGCCTGCCGCGACGAAGATGAGCGCAAAGATCATGAACGCAAGCACACCGAGCTGTCCAACACATACATACGTAGCGACGTATAGGTTAGACCGATGGACGAGCATAATGGCAACACGGTTCGGAGTCTCAACAATCGCACGCACTTCGTAATCGTAGCCGGCGTAGGACTGCACGATGCGGTACAGACGCAGCACGCCGAGGATGCGGAAGACGCGCGCGACGCGCACGAGCTGAAGAAAGTTGAGCTGGAGCGACGCGAGGAAGTACTGCAACAAGGACACAAGGTCGTGTGAGTCAGCGCAGCGCTAATGACACCACGACACCTGTCAACATATTTCATTACAAGCCACGCACAGCAATGAGCGGCGGCACGATCGTGAGCAGGTCGATGATGCTCATTGGGCTCACGAAGAACCGCAGTCGATCGTCGGACGCAAACAGGTGCAAGAACTGTCGACCACGACGTTGCGCAAACAGACAGCAAGAGCGTCATGAGTCAACAGCTCAAGCACTGCACCAGTTTCATAACGGGTCGGGCAGTCAGTGTGTCGTACAAAGTCGACTGCAAAGAGCAGCGTGCACATCATCTCAAACTTGGAGTACGCCTCGTTGCCGTCAATGAACGCCGTGACGTCGTACGACTGTGCGAGTATGATGCAAGGCGTTGACGTCAGTATAACAAGCGATGCATACACAACACGCGAGAGCGAATGAACCATGCAAGCGCAACGTACGTTGATCACAGACATGACGACGAGCGCGAGACTGAGTAGCACATTGACCGACTCGAGCACGATGCCGCCCTTGCTGCAAGCGGCAACAGTGCGCGTCAGCGACCATTTGAGTTGACAGACCCCGTCTCACGTGCAACGCACACTCACGCACGCACGCACCCGTCGAGGAAGCTCTGCGTGCGCTCTTTCCACGTGAGCGCTTGTACATTGCCGATTTGGTGGCGCTGATAGCGCTCTCTTGACTCGCCTGCGTGAGGAAGTGATGTGTGTCAGCCGTTGCTGTGCGTGACTGCGTGCAATGCGCAGCAGCAGCAGTGCGCACCTGTTACGCTCGAATGTCTTGGCGACTCGAGTGCGTGGAACTCGCCGCGTTTGTCGATCGCACCACGGCGCTTCATCACGATGCACCGCAGCGAGTAGCGAGTTGTGCGCGACGGTCTTCTCGCTGTCGTCGCGTACGTTCGCGAGTGCGCGGCGCGACTCAGGACGATGTCGTCACGAGTGCAGGGTTGCACTCGAACGACTTGTGGCCTCTCAACGGCAGAAAAGCCAGTCAGTCAAATTGTTTCTCATCGAAATCTTTCGTGGCTGACTGTCCAAATCGAGCAAGATGGCTCCTCGAACATTGCGCATTGCATACTGGAAACAAGTACAGATCATCTCATGTGCCTCCATTGCTTCTGACTGGTAATCTACATTCCAACCAAATGCTCAGTACGTGAGGTGTCTTCGAACGTCACTCAGCTGTTCGCTAATCGTTTGCGATGATGGAGCTCTGATGTGCCTGCTGCTGCGAGGTGTCGCGTTCGCCTCACCGCCCGTATGCAGCGTCCAGCGCTCACGCGTGACTGCATGCGAGGTTGGTGCGAGTGCAAGCCGACGACATCGGCCTTTCTCGCATTCAAGGGCGGACTGCACTTTCTAGGATCATCAACAGCTCTGTTCCAACAAGCGGACAAACCGCCGCACACTTGCGCACCAGCGCTCTTGCAGCAACGACGACGAACAACGAGCTACGATGATGATGACGAGAGCGCCGTCTCGATTCAGCATCAAGCAAGAGCGTCAGCCCACCGCCACCACCGATCGCGTGCCGCACAAACACATGTGTGACGACGACAGCACGTTCCTGCTATGCGCAGCAAGTCGGCTCTTGCGCAACGACGATGACGATGACAGCGGCAGCGCGCACCACGATCTCGAAGCACCGACGATCACCGAGTTCCCGTCGTTTCAGGCACTGCTGCACGCAGCTACATCCGCAGCGCCTGTCGTCGTGCGCGACCGCGTTCACGGCGCTGCGCCACGCGCGTCGCGTCCCGAGTCGTTGTCGTCCGCTGCTGAATCAGCTAGATCCACTGACGTGAACGCGCGCACCGAGAAGCGACGCGAGCGCAACCGCATCTCGTGCCGCAAGACGCGGCTCAAGCGCAAGGTGCAACAGAGCAGCGCTGAACTCCTTACACGCAAGCGCGCCGAGCGCAACACGTTCCTACACGAGCTCCATCGCGACGTTGTAGCGACATCGACCGCTATAGCAGAACAATCAAGCAGCAACTGCGTGGCGTCGATCGACCAGAAGCGCATTGCACGCCACTTTGTTGCCCGAAGCGTGCACTTTCAGCTCGCAGACCCAGCGTACGACGCGTCCTGGTGCTTTGGGCTGCCGCATGGCGCCACGAGCGCGCGACCAACGAAGCGCACAGCGACGCCACATGCGCTCGATGCGCTGTTCAGACAGTGGCGAGCAGTCACAGCAGCATTCGAGGTCGCAGACCTCGACGTCCTCAGCGTGCGCGAAAGCGGCGCAGCCGACACGCTGCGTTGCGAGTGGCGCGTCGCTGGCACCTCGTTATACGATCTGCAGCACGGCCGCGACGCCGAATCGGCCGTGCGTGGCGAGACGATCGTGCGCTTTTGCGGCAGCCGCATCGCGTCGATCGAGCTGCGCGCCACGGCGCCGAGCGCAGTCGCAGTCGTCGCGTGAGTTGAGCGAGTGGTTCGACGCGCCTGACCGTTCATTTGAGTCGAGTCAGGACGAGCTAGCTGGCTGGACGTGCTGACGCCAGATCATTCACTATTCACCAGTCCCTACTAGCCACACAGACAGAGAGATAGGCAGACAAACAGAAGCGAATGGACAGACGAGCACTAACTGCGTGTTGTCGTCACGTGCGTGGGTTGTTTGGGCACCCAACGTACATGAGGTGCTCTCGCCAGCCGCGCTTGCCAGGTGGAATGTCGTCGTGGCAGAGCGGACAGCGACTCGCGGTTGTCGGATCCGCTTGCGGCGGACAGTCGTTGAGCGCGACGTGCTTGTCAAAGAACTTGGCCGTGATCGCCTCGCCGCAGCGCGGACACGCGCGGTGGTTCCGCTTGAGCTCGCACTCGGCGAGCAAGTGCTCGTTGAGACACGCGATCTCGATCACTTGGCCGCACATCTTGCACGGTCCAAGCATGCGGCACTCGGCCCAGAAGTGGTGATCGAGTCGCTCCGAGTCGAACGCGCTGTCGACGACGCCGCAGAACGGACACGTGTACTCGTCGACCGACGCGTCGTCGTCGTCGTCGTCGTCGCTGGTAGTCGCACCGACAGCTGGACGATGCGCCATCTCATCGGGTAGTCGCGCCTGTGGATGCGCATGACTCGGACGCGCGTTACATGGCGCTGCAGCAGCCCGTGCGTTTGCGGCCTTTGCAGTCTCGGCAGCTTCAAACGCGGCTTGGTACTCCTCCATTTGCTTGGGTCGGAGCGACTTGAGAAACGGTTCGACCTCCGAGCCGACGATCTGAACATCGTCGCATCACATACGCGTCACGTCACGGCGGATGTCCAGTCATACAAGTAGATACACATAGCAGCACGAACCTGGTAGAGCGCGACTGTGAGGTCCTTCGTTGGGTCGCGGATCTCGCGATTCGGATGCGCAAAACAGTTGGCGTCTTCGAGGAAGCTCAATAGCCCACTGACCGAATAGTCCGAGTCGTCGTGGAGCAGCTCAAACTTGCCGACGAGGTCGCGCAGCACGAGCACGCGGCCTTGGAGGAACTTGACGCCGAGCGGCTTCTTTGCGCGCTTCGTCACGTGCGCTGCAACGAACGCGACGCCGACGTTTGACGTGCCGGCGAGTCGCACGAGGAGCGCAGCAGCTTCGTCGCGGACTTTGGTCTGCGGCTCGCCGAGCTTGTTCACGAGCTGCGTCATGCTGTTCCCCAGCTAGCAAGTCATTCGCAAGCGCGACCGAGTCAGTCGTACACACTGCCAACCAGCCAGTCAGATAGACAAACAGACAGACAGACGTACGATGTGGCACATGTCGTCGCGCCGCACGCGAGCGCCGAGCGGGAGCATGCGCTCGAGCAATCGGAACGCCGAGAGCGCGACCTGTGCAATGCGATCGCCCGCGCCGCACTGCACGAGCGTCGAGCAGACGTCGAGGAGTTCGCGCGGATCGTTGTCGTACCATTCGAGGTCGATCGTGACTTTGCGGATCGCGGCGTCGCGGTGGTTCCACAGGTTGCTATACAGACAGCGCGTGAAGAACGGCCCGATGACGTTGATGAGCTGCTCGTTCTCCTTTGCGAGCGCTGCTGGGATCTCGTCTGGGTCCGGCAGTGTCTCGGCGTCCGGGATGCCGCGAAAGTGCGGGTTCAGGCCACTGTCGCCAGTCGGGTCGGCCTGGTCATCGCCATCGTCAACACCGTCGCCGTTGTCGTCGGTCGCAGCAGCTCGACTGTAGCGACCGCTGCTACTGCTCGGACGGTGCGGACTGCTGTCGCCTCGGAAGCCGCGAGTAGTGCCGCTTGCACCTACACGTGGCTTGGAAACAGGCGACTCGTCAGGGTACATGTCGCGCGGCGAGAAGCTCGAGCCTGTAGCTGCGACTGACTTGGTCCCTCCAACAATCGCTGCAGCTGCGCGCGGCAGCACTTGACTGCGCGCCATCGACCGCGCACCGCCTCCATTCACTGAGTGCGTCGGTGACGGCGCAGCATACGAACTACTGCCAACACCAACATGCAGTCCAATCGGCTGCGACTCGTTGCTCCCAACTGTCGCTTCGAGGAGACTGATCTCGTCTTTGATGCGCTTTGCAGCGTCGTAGTCTTCAGCTGCAACCGCGTCGCGCTTTTGCGCTTCGAGCCGCGCGAGCTGCAAGCCGATGCTCTTGAGCTGCTCCTCCATGTGCTTGAGCCGCTTCGCTTGGTCGTAGTCCTCCATCGCGACGGCTTGGTCCTTTGCGACCTGGATCTCGCGTATCCGCGCAGCCGTGCGGGCGTCAAAGCGCAAGTCAAAGCTCAAGTCGTCGGTGCTGGCAGCGCCGCCAGACAGCTTTGGAGCACTCGACCGGACGTTGGTACCATTCACGAGCTCGCGGCTCGTTTGGCTCGGCAACTCGTCGAGTTGGGATATAGGAGGAGACGCGGGCGGCTCGCCGAGTAGATTCACGGCCATGACGCCGACTTGGCTGTACAGATTGCGCTCGTTCACGTAGCACTGATGCAGCAGTAGCTTGACAAACGTCGCGTCGTGGTCGATGTGCACGGTCTTGAGCTCGCGCGCCATGTAGTTGCTCTCGACATTCGACTTGAGCGTCAAGAAGCTGGGTGTATATACAGGAAGTGAGCTACCTACATCGTTGACTTGGTGCATATGTAATTACAGAGAACGTACCCGAGCCGCTGGAACGCTGCGTCATGGAGTGCGGTGCTCGTGCTCAGGAACAGCTCGATCTTGGTCGCAATGTGCGTCTGATGCGACAGCAGTTGCACCTGTGTAGCACGCGCTCAGTCGCGTGGGTGTGAAAGAAGAGAGTGATGCAATGCGCAAGCGCAAGCTGCACCTGTGTGATACGGCAGGCTCCGTCGAGGAGCTTGAGCACGAGCTCTTGCGGATACTCGCAGTTCCTGCGTCGCGTACATGTGCACGCGCATACAACCACAAGCATACGCGCACACAGAGACGCGTGAGTAAGCAACAGTAGACACTGTGCAATGCATCGCTTTCTCATTCGCATGCAAGCGACCACCCACTTTGGTGTGAGGAAGCCCTTGCTACTGGCAGCGTGCTCGTTGAGTTCACGCGCTGGGAATGCTGGGTCCTCGCCCGAGCACGCAGCGACGCTAAAGCGCAGCTTGCTCATCGCAGCACGCACGTGCTCTGTTGCGACTCAATACAGCGCCACTTGTCTTGCTGCGCACGCGTATCTACAGCTTCGTGAGCTGTCGCGTGCAGCAGGTTTGCTCGCTCGTCGTTGAGCACACTTGGTGTCGTTGCGAGCCTGTTCGGCTTCAAACTGAAACCGGCGAGTCGATTTTGACTCGTGCGTAGTGAGCAATTCATTTCGCTAAAATCACCAATACGATTGCTAGCGTTATCACGATATTACGTACGCCACTCCATTCCTGCTATGTCTTGTTTTTTGCAATAAACACTAGAACGACGTGGTGCACACACATGTTCGCGTAACGCTTGGAGTTGTCTGTATCGAAAATAAAGCAGGGAGCTTGTCCTACCAGGGGGAGGCAAAAGCGCTCGTTGTCTGTCGCCCAGTTGCGAGCCAACGGCAGAAAGGAAGCACGCACAGGTGAGCGCCGCCATGGCAACGACCTGCGTCTGTGCAGCTTTGTGCGCTCGTAACTCGCACAGGACGCGAGCTCTTGAGTGACGCAGCCACTCACAGTGCTCCTTCCTCACATTGCACACCACCGCCGTTCTCTCTCGCTCGCTCGCGCGTTCTCTATTAGCGCTGTCGTTTCGCACAGATCGCTCTTGTTGCGCGTGTCTCCTCTCTCGACCACAGCGACTCCGGACTGCATCTTCCTCCTCGATATCTAGCAACAAGCGGCACACGCAGCAATGGCAAAGAAGAACCGCGTCGTCGACGACAGCGACGAATCGGACGGCGGCAACTCGTCTGCAGCGTCTGGCTCGGGGAGTTCGCGCTCGGGCAGCGGCAGCGGCTCCGACTCGGGGAGCGGCAGTGGCTCCGACTCGGGGAGCGGCAGTGGATCTGGCAGCGATAGTGGCTCGGGCAGCGGCTCGGACAGCGGTTCGGGCTCTGGCAGTGGCAGTGGCTCGGGCTCCGGCTCGGGGTCCGGCAGCGGCAGTGGCAGTGGCACCGCGAGCGGCTCGGACGCGTCGACCGCATCGGCAAGGAAGAAGAAGCGCGTCAAACGCGCAGCGCCAGCAAAGAAGGACAAGAAGACAACGTCGCCATCTGCCAAGCCCAAGACCGGGAAGAAGCCAGCAGCAGGAGGTACGAGGAAGTCCACTACATCCGCACTCAAGAAGGACGCGCGCGAGCAGGCGAAAGCTGAAGCCGATGCCGATGCCGACAACGAAGCCGACGACGACGTGCCAACTGCGCGCAGCAAGAAGCGCGCAACGCACAACACGATCGAGGACGACGAGGACAGCGAAGCCGAGCTCGAGTTTGCGCAGGACCTCGATGGGCTTACCGAAGTTGAAAAAGAGAAGCGCCTACTGTAGGTACCTGTCCTGTATTGTATCTGAGGATACATACCCCGGGGGTATTGTCTAACTAACTAACTAACGCTGGGATGCTATTGTCACGCCCTGCAGTGAAAAGTACGAAGCCGACGAGCAGAAGAGCAAGGAGAAGGACCTGAAGAAGCGCCTTGCAGCCGCCCAGGGCAAAGGCAGTGCGGCTTCAAGTGACGACGACGACGACGATGTCGTGTCAACGCGCCGCGGCGGCCGCAATCGCGAGAGTGACCGGCGCAAAGAGGCGCTCAAGAACTTGAAAGTGAACAAGTCGAAAGGCTCAGGCGACAAGGCGCGCTCGATGCTCGTCGACCGCTTTGGCGACGACGACAACAGCGACATGGATGCCGGTGGTAGCGGCGCGGGTCGCGACCTTGCCGAGAAGCGTCGCAAGCGCCGCGAACTCACGCGCGGCCGCAGTCGCACGGACGACAATGACGACGACGACTACAGCGACGAGTCTACGACAACAGCCCGGCGCAGCAAGGCTGCTGGCGATAGCAGCAAGTCCAAGTCGGCAGTCTCACTTGCGCTCGATGCGGGCCGCGTCGACGAAGAGGACGAGCTCAAGCCCGAGGAGAACGTCCCGGTGACGTGGCACCAAGCGAACCACTATCTCTTGCGCAAACGGACGTTCTTTGAGAAGCACTTTTTCGAGCCGTTCTTTGACAAGCTCGTGCGCGGTGTGTACGTGCGCATCCCGATCTCGGTCGTCGACGGCGAGATGGTCTACCGGTTCTGCGAAGTCGTGAGTGTCTGCAAGATGGCGCGCGCGTACACGTTCATGGGTGAATCGACGCACAAAGGCGTGCTCTGTGCATTTGGCAAGAGCCGCGTCGAGTGGAAGCTCGCGAGCATCTCGACGCACTCGCTCCAGGAGCGCGAGTTTCTTGTGTGGCGCGCGACGCTCAACAAGGAGCGTCTCCACTTTCCCACGCACGCGGAAGCCAAGAAGATGAGTCGCGCCAAGCAGCGAATGGTCGCAACGCATCGGTATACCGAGGCCGAAGTGAACGTCATGGTCGCGCGGAAGAAAGAGATTGGCGTCCCGAGTGTCTCGCTCGGCGTCCAGCGCGTGCGCCTCGAGCGCGATGTCCGCGCGGCGCAAGACATGAAGAACTTTGAAAAAGCTGTGAAGCTCGAAGAGAAGCTCCAGCGGCTGCTTGCTGAGAACGACGCGCGGCAGAGCCGCAAGAGCGACGACGTGCTTCGGATCAACGCGATCAACAAGCGGAACCGCGAAGCGAACCAGCGGCAGGACCTCCAGGCCCAGGAGCTCAACGACGCCGTGCTGCTCAAGATGACGAGCGCCGAGCGCCTGCAGTTTGTGCGCGCGAACTCAAAGAAGATGTACCTGTCGAAAGCGATTCTCGACAAGAACTTGGCCGACGGCAAGCTCATTCAGATGCCGGACGGCCGCATCATGACGCTCAATAAGGTCCATGAAGTCGAAGCGCTGCCGGACGACCTCGTCTCGGGCAAAATGGGCGTCACGAAGGACAAGATGGGCAGCAGCAGCGGCGAGATCGACATTGACAAACTGCTCGACAAGCAGCGCGAGCGCAAACAGAAGGAGTCGATGAGAGCCGAAGCGCAGCGCAAAGCGGAAGATGCAAAAGTCGAAGTCGTTGGAGCTGCTGGTAGTAGTGGGACTAGCGGTAGTACGGTCCAGGACATGGCGAATGCGACGATCCGGATCCACGACAGCGACGGGTCGGTCATGACGCTCCGGCCGGCGAGCGAGATCGTCAAGGAGATGACGGCCAAGCCGGTTGTGTCGGACGCGACGAAGGCCGCGCGCAAGGGCATTACGGTCAAGGAGTACTTTGACCGCGTCAAGCGGCGGCGCGTGGACGGCTAGTGGCTGGGCGTGATGCGACGCTCTGTGGCCACGCGACACGTCGCAGTGTAGCTGCTAGCGACGACGACGGCAGTGTGAGGGCAGCTGACGCACAGTATGGTGGTGTGCTAGCTTGGCTCGTTCTATACATGCACACACACGTCTACAACTGTCAGGACCTCACGCTTCGTTACTGGCGTAAGAGCGCTAATGGGCGACACAGTAGTAGCTCTATGTGAAGAGCTGCGAGCCAGCAGTGCATAGATGACGAGCCAACATGGACAGCGTGCGCAATGGCTGCTGTCCTCCATGTATCGTCTGTCGCGACACTACATGTAGACAATATGGACAAACAAGCAATGCAGTCGAGTCGGCTGTGCTTGAACAGGTGGAGCGCCGCGATGGTGCCACGCATTCGCTCATTAAACATACTCGGTGCACGCCGATCGCTGAGCAGCTGCGCGCACGTGCGAACGTACTCGTGCGGGTGCAGCATGTGCGGGTGCCAGACAGCATCGACAAGGTGCGATGGCGAGAGCGCGGGCGGCAGCACATCGACGTCGTCACGCAGGAGCTTGAGCGCAAGAAACTAGGTGTACTCGTCGACGTGCGCGAGCGGATGGAAGTTTGCGAGCAGCGCCATGGGCACTGTGGCGCGAACGAACGCGCTCGAGTGTGCAGAGCACTGTCGCTGGGTCGCTCCTCTGCGCTGACGTCGTTGGCGGCATGTGTCTGCGTTCTGCCGTCTGATGTGTGCGGTCGCGAAACTTGTTACACTGCTTAGTGAAGAAACCGAACGAGAGAACCCAAAGCTGACATGGCGACACTGCCAAGCGAGCGCAGCAAGCGGCAGCGCGCAATGATCCGCAAAGGTGGGTCCAGTGACTGAGGTGTCGTCTGTCACTTACTTCCCATGTGTACATTATGGACAAACGATACCGATGGACTTCACAAATACTGGACTCTCTCATATTGTCGGGCTTTATGGACGCACGATCCAGCCGCGCACAGTCTCGTGGAGTTGCTGTCGCCGTGCGATTGCAGTTCGCTCGTCGGCCGTGAGTGGCAGCGCCGTGATGTCGAATGGGCACTCTTGCGGGATACCACGCACAGCGAACGAGCCGGCGTACAGCTCTGCGGGTCGCGCAACGGTCCGGTAGATCGTGTCGTGATGCACATCAAGCGCCAGGATATCGTCGCTGTTGAGGTACAGCAGCGTTGCTGCTGCTGTCGCCGACTTGTTGGGGAAGTAGTGTAGCGCGCCGCCACAGAGCACCGAGTCGGGCTTACCGTCGTGCGCGTGCAGGTCCGTGCCAAGTGCGCCGACACCAAAGTCCGAGAACGCGTACTGCGTCTCAGCAAGCTCGCACGCGATAAAGAAGAGCTCTTTGTCGCCGTACGACGGCGGGACTGGGACGCCGTCAAGCGCGAGGAACGACGCGAGGATCGCGGTCGCGCGCGGCTGCTTGCGCTTGTTCCAGAGCACGAGCGACGAGTCCATCTCGTGTCCTGCGCGCAGGTTCCACGAGTGACTCGCAAGTAGAAAGTCGCTCGGCGCGAACCTCAGATTCGACGGCATTGCGTTCATCACGCCTGCGCGACTCCGTGGGACGTGTGCGAGCGAGCGGTACGACACGACGTCAAACTGGGAGAGATACGTATGGAGTGCGCTCACAGACCTGCCGCTCGCGGTCGTTGCGACGCGCGCTGCGAGGAACGCATCGGCTGCACTGATGCGGTCGTGGAAGAAGAGCGTACCAGTCTGCTTGTACGACGCAAGCGTCCAGAGCGGCATTGGGTTCTGGAAGAAGACCGTGTCGGCGTCTACGAGCAAGAGCTCCTCGAACTGCGAGAACACGACCGCGATGATCTTGATGTGAAAGCCGCGGAAGCGCTCGTGGCACTGCTCCATCGAGCCGCAGAACAGCCGCTTGCGCGATCCGAGTAGGTTCGTCGCTGCAAGTGCTTGTGCGCAGACGTCATAGACCCGCACGAGTGGGTCTCGGCTTGTGATCGTCTCTTCGAACGCGGTGCTGAAGTCACCGCAGTGTGGGATCTCGATCGGCAGGTCCACGCCGAGCGTGCGCAGCTCGAGGATCGCCGACAGCCCGAGGAGCGCAATGTCGTCGAAGAGCGGCAAGACGACGCCGCGCGGCACCGACGTCTGCTGCGCAAAGTGCGAGAGGCTCAGTGCAAACTCGCGGTGCATCGCAAGCCGTTGTCGACTGCTGTCAGACGATATGTCGTCGTCGTTGTCTTGTGGCCACGTCCACACTTCATTCATCGGTGCCCTTGCGTCGGTCCCAACGAGTGTCTTGATGCGCTCGAAGACACGCATATCGCTACTGCTTACTGTGATCGCGCCCGAGAGGATGCATGTCAGACCGAGCAGCACGAGCAGTGCGATGCGCTGCATCTGTCGCCGCGTCACTCTTGCCGAGACGTGCAGCATGGTCTGGTCCTCGTTGTTATGTTGTCGATGAGTTTGTGTGGGCATGTTGGCTGTGGCCTGGAGCTCCAGGTCGCACACGGATGCAAAGCGCTTCATGGCTGCAAGTGTGATTGCTCAGGATGGCGCAAGTGCGAGAGTGAGCACGCGAGAGCTGCAGCGAGCGTTTGAGTTGATGAAACAAGACCAGGGACGCGGCTCGCTCGCGTCCATCAACGATGGTGTAGGAGGCAACTGCCGCATCAGCGTGTGCGCACAGTCTATCACAAAGTTGATTCGCAGCGATTGACACTGACGATACATGGCAGTCATGGCCACCACAAACACTGATAACACGTGCACGAACAGCAGATGCCGATACAAGTCACATGGCGTTCGTACGGTGCGCTCGTGTATCGACGCTGTGTCCACGGGCGTGCGACAGCTGAACATCCGCATACTCGACCTATGTGTGCTGAGTGGAGGCTATCGGATCAAATGCTGGCTGACTCGGAAGCACGAGCTGGTCGATCTGTTGGGCTCATACTCATTTGCAATCGCGATCGAGTGAGATCTGGAGGAGCCTTTGGGAGCTGCCGGCAGTAGCGATAGCAGCGGTACGAGTTGCGTGCTGCGTGGCGCATAAGGTAGTGCTCGACACTGCACGTGCGTGCAAAGCACATCCCGAGCGCCAGAATTCCCAGCAATCACTGACGCACTTGACTGAACAGTCGCTACTGCTGCTGCAACTTGCCTTACGCTGCAGGTGAGGTCTTTGTCGACAGCGTGCTCGACACGCTGCTGTGCCAGTCGTTCTTCAATCCGTACGCGATCGACCTCGTCCATGCGCTCGCAGGCGACTACAGCGCCTCGAGCAAGCACAGCAAGGCGCGCGCTGGCAGTCCGTTT
>JAASGP010000616.1:0-15252 GCA_023334275.1 Globisporangium carolinianum | reverse complement strand
TAGTGTGTGTCGACAAGCTCTGCTGCTGTCGTTGTTCGTTCAATACGTCATCATTACTCACCCACTCGCCCGTTCACTTTCTGCATGTACAAGCAAGAGAGCGATGCGACGACATCTCCAAACGCTCTCTATCTCGTAGTGATATCGCCTTCTTCTGCTGTGATGGTGACGTGATTGTCGTTCAGCCTGGGATCTGGCTGCTGTGTGTGTCGTCAAGTTCAGATCGTGTCGACCTCGAGTCAGCAGTTGGCATGCACACCTGTCATGCACACCTGTAGTAGACGTACAAGGCTGTGTCCTTTGCGAGGTGAGGTTCAGCCACAGGCGCGCAAGGGAGTGCGCTCTATTCGGTGCATATGAACAAGCAGTAGGCGCGAGCGTCCCGTATGTGACGGGTCACAGCGTCGTCAAGCTGAGCTGCGCACTGTCGACAAGCAAGCGTCCAATCGCACGCGACGCCACGACGCACTGGACGTCAAAGCGATCGCCTCCGTCAAACGCGACGATCCGCTCGCTCGCGATGCCAAAGAAGATACCATCGTCGCACGCTGCACCCGAGCACGACTCGACAGCGCCGGCTGCCTCGAGCACTGCGACTGCCGGCGATGACTCGGCGCGCTGACGGTACACGCGACAACTGCGTTTGGGATCATAAACGTGCGTGGCGTCGTCAGTCCACGCAACCGCAACAGCTACACGGCAGCCAAACGCATCGCCTGCGTACATCGTACGTACCGGAGTTTGCCCACGATGCTGCTAACTCGTTCGCTGTCGCCTGCCGCAGTCTGGAGTCGAACGGCGCTCAGCATCAGCGCGAGTCGCGCATGGCCACTGACGGCGTCAGCACGGACGTGAAGTATGGCAGCCGATGCGTCGCGTACGACTGCTGCTGCAGTCTCAGTCGAGGAGACAAAATGGTCGCTCGCTGGCACGACAAACTCGTGGCGTGGCGACACGACGTCGACAGCGAACCGCTCAGTGCTGACGTATGCGAACCAGCTCTCGACGGCGCGCAAACTGCGATCGCGGCTCTCGAGCGTCGCGCCATTCAGCATCACTTTGCCTGGTGTAATCAGCGCGCAGTCACGCGAACGCAATCGAGTGAGTCGACGTCCATCGTACACGAGTCGTCGTGAGCACTACACACTACAGAGTCGCACTGGCAGCAACGACGACTGTACCTCGCAGGTTGATCACGCCGGCCGTCGAACCAATCGCTACTGCTGGACTCTCGGTTCCGATTGCAACGGTTGTCGCTGTCGCGCCGACTTCGACGGCATTGCCAGCGACAGTCGTCTGCTTCGTCGACGCATCGCCGATCGTGACTTTTGTCGTGACGTTCCCGCCAAGCGCGATCGCAGTCGAGTCGATGAGCAAGCTCGCACCAGCGATGCGCGTCGCACCTGCAAGCGAGTGCGTGTGTGTATGCCATTGCCATTCATACATAGCGTACGTGTGAGTACAGCTGCCATGGAGGTCGCCTAGTGACAACGATAATGAGCACCACTGCTACGGCTATCAACAATCGACCGTACCTTGAAACGCGAGAGTCTTGCCAGCGACGCTGACGTCCGCTGTGTCGTTGCTGCCAAGCGCAATGGTGTCTGCACCCACGCCGACTTGGATCGAGTCGGAGGCATCAAGCGAGATGCGCTCACCGCGGATCGTCGTGCTCGAGTCTGCTTACACGACAGCCACGCAGAGGCATGCAGTGATTCGGCAAGCGTCAGTGCCAGACAAGCGGCCACATATTCGACAGCACGCACATGCGCACCTTTGGATCCGAGCGCGATAGTGTCGCTCGCGACTGAGAACGTGCTGCCACGGACCGCGACAGACGAGTTCAGCCTCGCTGTCCCGACCGTGACGCGCGTCGCGCTGAGTGCAATCGATGCTGTGTCGCCGCGTGCACCGACGTTCAGCTGCCGCGCGTCAATCCGCACCGAGCCGTTTGTGACCGTCATGTCCGCGACAGACTGCTGTTTGCTCGCAGTCGACGTGTTCCCAACAGGACTCGCAGGACTGGACGACGACGACAGTCGAATCGAGTCTTCACACATACACACAATCACACCGGCATCGAGTCTGTCAGCAGACACACGCACACGCACACACGCACAACACTATCGATTGCAGAGTGCGTACGCACCAGACACGAGCTCGACGAGCTGGCCTGTGCGACCAGCGCTCCCGACGCTGACGTGCAGCGCAGTCGCCCCAACCACAACCGACTGTGCGCCATCGAGCGCAGCTGTGCCTGCGTGGATCGACACGGTCGCGTTCGCAGCGCTGCTACCAATCTCGATCAACGGCGCCGTTTTGCCGATCGCGATCGCGCGCGAGTCGAGCTCGAGACGCGACGCGTTTGCTGCTGTGTTGTCGATCAACACGCGCTGCGACTCGACGTGGAACGCCGCGCCGCCGACCGCGACTTGTGTCGCATTGTCGGTCGCAGTCGCGTTGCCGTTGAGGTGCACTGCACCCTGGATGTGTACAACGTGGGCGCCGCCCTGCGTGCCGATCGCTGTGAACGACGCACCTGCTGGATCGAGCTGCGCGTTGATCGCGACCGAGCCAACGCGGACGTCGGCCAAGTCGAGTCCAATGCCGCCTGCGAGAATGACGTTCCCGCCACGGTCGAGTCCGTCGCCACCTGCGATCCACACGTCGCCGCCTTGGCTCTGCGACGACGACGACTGCCCAGCGATCTCCAAGCTCGTCGGCTTGACCGGTGCGAGCACGCGGGCTCTAGTGTTCGTGCCGTCATCGTCGCTCGTGTCATCGCTGTCTTCAGCATGTGTAGTGTCGTTCTCGCCATCGTCGTTCTCGCCATCGTCGTTGTTGTCGTCATCGTTCTGCTTTGCGCTTGCAACTGCTGAGGAACTCGTCAAGGGTCGAGGTACAGTCAGCGTGACCCTGTCGGCGCTCGTCGTCCCAAACACGACGCGCGCTGCGATAGCCACAGACACACGCAAGCATCGCTAGTCATGAGCATCAACCGCCAACACCTACAACTACACAATAGCACAAGGCAGTCAAGATGGGCGGGCGTCCACGCACTCGCGTTCACGTGAAGCGCCTGCGCAGACGTCGAGATCGTCGATGCGTTCGCGCTGTGAGCGACGAGGAACGCGCCGCCGATCGAGATGCGACCGGCCGTGCCGTCAACCACGACGCCCATTGCGCTCGGATCGTCTGCATTTGCGCTCGGCACGACGACGTGGCCACGTGCGTCGACGATCAGCACGGGGCGGCCGCCCGCGCTCGTCACAACCGAGCCGTTTGCCGACACGAGGTTCAGGTCGCCGACTGCTTTCACGCCGCCACTCGACTCGTTCTTCGCCGCTGTTGTCATCACCGAGCCGTCCGCAAACACGACGGCTTTGCCTGCGTGCAAGTACTCGGCAGCCACGAACGGAGCTGTCGACGCATGCACAAGGTGTCGAACACACGTGTGAGTCACGCCACATTCGGTCAATGAGAGACCCACACACTCACACGCACGCAGATCCACCTGAGACTTTGTTGGTGAACGTCGCGGTGCCGTTGTGCGCAAGCGAGAGGCCGTAGAACCGCTGTGCGTCGGTCGACGTGAGTGCGCGACGTCCGAGCTGCAAGACGCCGTCGCCAAACGCGATCATCGCCTCTGCGTAGCGCGAGTTCGAGTAGCCTGTGCGCACACGAGCAGCGCGATGCGACCGCGTCAGCAGCCAGCCACACGCCATACAAAGAGACAGAGCGACGCAGAGTCTAGACGCATGCGCGCACCGCTTTTCAAGTAGATCTTGGCGCGCGCGTCCTGCTGCGAGACGACTGTGAAGCGGTTGTCGACCGTCGTGCCAAAGAGCTCCTTCTGGTGCGATGCAAAGAAGTCGGTCTGCGTGAGGTACACGACGAGGCACGCGAGCACCGCGAGCGAGAGCACGCTCGACACAAAGATCGCGGTCCAGAACACATCGCCCTCTTGGCGCTTGCGGCGGCGAAACAGCACGCGTCGCAGTCTCGGGTGTGTACTGCTTGCACCGTTGCTGTTGGCGCTGCTGCTGGTGCTGACAGCATCGCTCGGGAAGAACATGCGGTTGCGCAGTCGTGGGAGTCGCGGGAGGCTCGTGCCGCGCAGGTGCTGATCGCCCATAAAGTCAATGTCCGAGAGATCTTCGCCCGGCGAGTGCATTGGTACCGAGTGACGGCCGCGACGATACGCGTACTCCTCGTCCGCGAGGATGTACTCGTCCAGCTCTTCATCGTCCTCTTCCTCGTCATCATCGTCGCCATCGATGTCGCCGTTGCCAACGTTCGGTTGACTGATGTGGTGCGGCACAGCTGCTGCGTGGCTCACGACGTCGATCATGCCGTCGTCGCCGTCTGTCGAGTGCGCGTCCAAGACGCGCGCTGCCGCTGCCGTCATGCCTCGCGTCGCCAACGTCGAGGGTTCGCTCGTGCTGGTTGTGCCCACAGCTTCGAGTGATTGCCACGTTATTGGCAGTTTGGTGTTTAGGCTGCATTCTCGCAGTTGTGCTGCAGATTACATGATAGTGTGATAAAGTCAGGTGAGACGTGGACGATTGACTGCATTCGCACTTATTCGAGCACAGCAAGTGCTCGTTCGTCACTGCCTCGCATGTCACTGCCTCGCATGTCAAGATCGAGCTCGCCATCCTGCATGGCACTCAGACACCATCGAGCATGAGCTTTGGTGGATGCAAGCGCCAGACGCACACACCCAGTGCCATAGTCGCGTTTGCATCGTCATCACTGTCAGTTCATGTTACCATCGACAAGCGATTGCGTACGTAGCTCGTCTCAACGAAATGTCCGAGAGTGTTTGTCTGGATGCAAATGCTCGATTGCCGCTGATGCAGCATTGCTGGCATTCACAGATTCGCCACCCATCGCACACACGCACGCTCACGCTCATTCACGCACACAATGGCACCAGCTACAGCTGCCGCCGTCCCAGTGCTCTACTCGTTCTGGCGCAGCAGCTGCGCGTGGCGCGTGCGCACGGCGCTCAACTGGAAAGGCATTGCACACGAGATCAAGCCCGTGAACCTCTGGGCCAGCGGCGGCGGCGAGCACAAGAGCGAAGCGTTCACCAAGATCAATCCCAACCAAGTGCGTACTATGTGGTGTATGTGAACCAAGCAGCCACATGTCACTCGCTAACGCGCACGCTATGTGTGTATGAATGCGTTGCAAACAACCAACAACAGCGTGTGCCGACGCTCGTGATCGACGGTCATGTACTGAACCAATCTGGTGCGATCCTCGAGTACCTCGACGAGACGCGTCCTGAGAAGCCGCTGCTGCCAGCCGACAGCTACCAGCGCGCGCTCGTGCGCAACGTGTGCGGCATCATCGGCGCTGACATCCAGCCGCTGCAGAGTGTCGCCGTGCTCGCACACGCGACTGCAGCTGTGCCGAGCGAGCAGCAGCCAGCAAAGAAGATCGAGTGGGGCCACTACTGGATCGACCGCGGCTTCGAGGCGCTCGAGCAAGAGCTCAAGCGCACGGCTGGCAAGTATTGCGTTGGTGATACTGTCACGCTCGCCGACATCTACTTGCTCCCGCAGGTGTTCAATGCGAAGCACATGGACGTCGACATGAGCAAGTTCCCGACGATCGCGCGCGTCGCAGCGCAGCTCGAGACGCTCGAAGCGTTCCAGCAGGCGCACCCGTCGCAGCAAGTCGACGCGCAGCCTTGAGGGCTCGATCATGTGGTCAGATCAGAGGCACGATGTCGGTCTTCATGCTTGGTGTCAGTCAAAGTGGTCTTCAACATGGATCAGTTGATGAGCAAAGTGAAGACGTCTTTCACGGCAATTGTACTGTGATCATTTTGTGCATACAGAAATGAAGATGTTTTGATCAATGTGCTTGCTGTACTTTGTGCAAGTCAAATGTGACTTGCGACGATTCAACCAGCAAATGAATTGCGAGACGGATTGAACTACAGAGGCAGACAACAACAATCGCCGATATCCACAAGACAAGCACCTTCATCGCGACAACAGCAACGATGGCGAGCCCGAGCGCAAAGGAGCACACGCTTGATGGTAGCAGCAGCAGCAGCAACAGAGTGGCAGCACACGATACCGCGGTGCTCTACTCGTACTGGCGCAGTAGCTGCTCGTGGCGCGTGCGCATGGCGCTCGAGTGGAAGGGCATCGCGTACGAAGTCAAGCCCGTGCACCTGCTGCAGAGCGGCGGCGAGCACTTTATGGAGCAGTACACTGCGATCAATCCGAACCAGGTATGTGTGCATGTGTGCAATGCACTCTGCCGGTGTTGTCTCCTGCCTCGTCGCATCTGGATGGCCGTCATTGCGTGCGAATGGACTGCACACCACAACGTCACACCCCATGAGTAGATATGCAGCGTACAGTCGTCTCACGCTGTATGTATGTGTGTGGCTCTGCAGCGCCTGCCGACGCTCGTGATCGACGGCCATGCGCTCAGCCAATCTGGTGCGATCCTCGAGTACCTCGAAGAGACGCGTCCTGAGAAGCCGCTGCTGCCAGCCGACAACTACCAGCGCGCGCTCGTGCGCAACGTGTGCGGCATCATCGGCGCTGACATCCAGCCGATCCAGAACCTCGCCGTGATGACAAAAGTAACGGAGGCAGTCGTTGCCGAGCACAAGGGAGCAAAGAAGATCGAGTGGGGCCACTACTGGATCGACCGCGGCTTCGAGGCGCTCGAGCAAGAGCTCAAGCTCACGGCTGGCAAGTATTGTGTCGGCGACAGCGTCACGCTCGCCGACATCTACCTCGTGCCACAGGTGTACAACGCGCACCGGTTCAACGTCGACATGAGCAAGTTCCCGACGATCGCGCGCATCGCAGCGACGCTCGAGACCGTGACTGTGTTTGCAAAGGCGCACCCGTCGCAGCAGGTCGACGCGCAGTAGAGTGGTGGGCAATGAGCCTTAAGGCCGGACTTGCGTGTGTTCACATTCACGAACGAGGGACGAATGAGTAGGAGTGCTGGTTTGCGTTTAGTTAGTACCCCTCGAACCGATAGTAAACGAGTACTGCGATCGTACTTGACGACTCGAGCATTGGCTGCTTGTAGATCGTGAATACGTCGTACTATCGGTAGTACGTGCGAGTGAGATCTGAGTAGGTGATCACAGTCGCCATGAGCAGCGCACCTAAAGAGCAAGTTGACGCAACTCGCGTCCTCAGTCGGGCCAGTGCGTTGCGCGTCTCAAAACGACATATCACGACTTCAGGAGAGCTCATCTTCCACATGACCTCCGCACCACTTCCGGTCCTGATATCGATGTCTTGGACAACAGCGTACGAGGCTGCAAAACGCTACCTATCTCAGTATCAGGGACTTGCAGCAGTGGCCCTCTACCTGTGATCATCGCTTGAGTCGCTACCCTGTTCACTCGCGCCGCTACGTCTTGAAGCTTCAAGCGTGTGGGCGTGGCGCAAGAGAAAGAGCGGGTGCGGGAATGTGTGGCTCGCGCTACAACACAGGCGCAAACACCGCAAGGAGCTGAACCCATGCATGCTGCCGGTTTTGCGGCTTCATTCACCTCAGACGACAGCCAATGCGCCAAGTATAGAGCAGCAGCAGCAGCTGAGGACTCGCTGGTTGTTGCGACTGCTGTTGGGCGGAATCCGAGCTTCGGCCGAGTGAGTGCGTGAGACAGCAAGTTCGAAAGAACACGAGTCACACGCTCGTCTGAACGAGCTGCTGGCGCTCGTTGCCACTCTTCATAGCGCAGACATGGTGCGACTGCGCAACGCAGTTCACTCGACGCCGTGGCCTGCCGACGCAGTGATGGCGAGTGTAGACACCTGCAAGCCGACCGGCATCCGACAGCGACTCTCGATGTACTTTCGGCGCAGCTCCATCACATCGCCACTCGCGGCTGCGCGTCGACGCTCGTCGGCGCCGAATGCATCGCGCTCGCTGTCGCCACCCGCCGACGTCTTGACTGCGATCGACTCGGAGATCGTCTTCGGTGTCAAGACGCATGCGCTCCGCACGAGCAAAGGCGTCCGCGCCGTGAACGAAGACCGCATCCGCGTCATCACGAGCCTCGAGCGCTTTGGCGCCGGACTCCTCGAGACCGAGAAGAAGCGCGTGCGCTCGGTTGACGACGCGCTGCGGCAGCACGTCGTCGAGTCGTACGCGAGCAAGCACGACGCCCCTGCGTTCGATACCAAGAAGCTGAACAAACTGAGCAAGCAGCTCGCGTGCGACACGGAGTTCTACGGTGTCTACGACGGCCACGGCGGCGCCAAGTGCTCGGCGCTGCTCGCGCTGCTGCTGCCGCTGTACCTGTTGCGGCAAGGCGACTTTGCCTCAAACCTCGAGAGTGCAGCGAAGCACGCACATTTAGAGATGAACGACGAGATCCTCGCGCGCGAAGCTGCGCATCAGTGCTCGGGTGGGTCGACGGCGATCACGCTGCTCGTGCGACGAGGCGTCGCGTACGTGTGCAACACAGGCGACTGCCGTGCGATCCTCGTGTCGCGACGCGGCGTGCAGGCGCTCACGACCGACCACAAGGCCACGAACGAAGCCGAGAAGCAGCGCATCGAGAACGCAGGCGGTATGGTGCTGTACGTCCATGGCGTCGCGCGCGTGAACGGACACCTTGCTGTCGCACGCGCATTTGGGAATGCAGATCATCGGGATGTCGTCATCGCAACGCCGGACGTGACGGCGCACGAGATCGCGTCAGACGACGAGTACGTTGTCTTGGCGTCCGATGGACTCTGGGACGCGCTCTCGAACGACGATGTGATGGCTTGTATCAGGTTCGTACGAACGTCTGTGCTTCGCGACTGTGGGTGTGCCGGCGTGCATTAGTCGACTGTGAGGCTGATGTCTAACTATCGCTGCGCTGACGCTCCTGTATGTACAAACAACTGCAGGAACCATCCGTGGCTCAATACAAGCGAGATGGCGAAAGTGCTCGTCGACCGCGCGATCGAGAAGGGCAGTGCTGACAACGTCACTGTGCTGATCGTCGACGTGCGCAAACGGCTATGAGGAACGCGCACCGTATCAGATTGCCATGTCTGTGGGCATGCTGTGGACGCCGCATTCGTCATTCGCACTACATGCACGCACGCTCTACATCGAAAGCCGCGCTGGTGAGAGGGACATCCGATGCATCCTGTCGTCCGATCAAGCTACTTCCTGGACGACGAATACTGTGAGACTAGCCAGTCATGTGCGGGATGATCACCTGCAAAGGTGGACCACGACGACAGGAAGCAAGTGCGTCGCCCACATGAAGCACGATTCGTGGCGAACAACGTGCTGACCGTGACCGTCGCGACACAGCAGCGTCGTGGACACTTTGCAGTTGTAGGCAGATCGACGAACATTGGGATGGAGCGAACGACCTTGTAAACTAATATGCCTACCCCACTTGCTCGAGCTATTCCTATCACATGGTGTGATCTGATCGCGACTAACTGGTATACCTGACCTGTTGGCTGAGTGGGCGAGGACGAGAGTGCGCCATGAGGAGCGCGAGAGCGTGCCGTCTGGACGCGATTAGTCGGAGCGATCGACGCTGCGCTATCTCCCGCCGCGATCGAGTAACCTGACCTGACCGCTTCCGTCAATCAACGCTCGAAGCAACGCTCGAAGCAACGCTCGAAGCAAAGCGATAGACACGAGAAGTAAGAACAACAACGGGAAGACCAGCAAGACGCACGACTTGGGCGACGCGACAGTCACGCCCAGCAAGTGGCAGTAATGGCAGACAAGCGGCGCAAGCGCAAGCCGACGACAGCGAGCTATGTCGACGACACGTCAAAGGAGTACCATGCAGTGGACATCAGCGATCCGCAGCGACGGCGGCGCCGTAGCGATTGTAACAGCAGTAGCAGCACCAGTAGTATCGGCGCGGCAGTAGTGTCGCGAGGCGAGTCCTGGATGACCAAAGTCACGGCAGCGATGAGTCAGCGGATATTCGCTGGCAAGAAGCTCGGGTCGTCGCGGTCGACGCAGGTCATGCCGCTCGCGACGACTGCACCTGCTGCGGCGGACCACGACGACAGCCCGCGCCAAGCCGACGCGTCGTCGTCATCTACGTCTGCATCAGCGTACGGAGAGGCTCACAACTCGACAGTGAACACGACGCATCAGTCGCCACCGACTACGCTGCGGCAGGTCTCGTCCGAGAACAGCCTCGTACGCGCACCTGTGCCGTCAACATCACTTGCTTTTCAGGTCTCGACGCCCATCGAGAAGCTCGACTTCTGTCCGAGCGTCGTGTGCGACATCGCTGCAGACGACAGCAACGACAGCGACACACACGACAGTGCGAGACAGCAGTCTGTACTACAGAGCATCCGCGTACAAAGTGCGCAGCGCAGCAGCCACAACGGTACCCGCAGCAGCGGCACTGCGCGTGCTGCTGTGATCGAGAAGGTCGTACCGCGCAAGCACGCGTACGACGACGACGACGGCTTTGAGATCACGCTCGACAGCAGAGCAGCGAGCCAGCGACGACGGCATACTTCGGTCTCTGTCGCTTCTCGTATGGCAGGACTCGAGCGCGACAGCAGCAGCAGTGCGCGATACGAGATCGACGACGACGTGCAGCAGCAACAGCCGCCATCAGTCAGCGTACACGACACGGCACCCATCCTCAAGGACTTTTTCTGCCGCGCTGCGAGCACCGGACAGGGCGTCCGCGAACAGCAGCGCGAGTCACGACGCGAGGCGCTCTACCGGACGAGTCGCGAGCGCCAAGAGCGATTGCGCGAGCGCGTCGCATCCGAACGCCTTGACGCCAATACCGAGCTGCAACGACTACGCATCGAGCAGCTCCAGCGAATGAACCAGCAGCGCCGCGCAAGTGTACGTCGCGAAGCAACAGCTGCGCACCGACACCTCGCAGCTCGACTCGCGCACGAGCAGACACAGTTTGCGCACGAGCGCGAGCGCTGGGAGCGCGACTTTGAGGACGAGATGGAGCTGTTAAGCGACGCGTTCCGCAAAGCGACAGCGAGGACCCGACGTACAGCTGTTGCCGCGGATCGCACTAGCGTTGACGGCATCGTGTCTGCTGAGCGACCCACGACGGTCGCGGGACTCGCAGTCCCAGAAGCGCTGGCGCAGCTCCGACGCGACGCAACGAACTACGATAAGCGACTCAAGACCGCAGCGCCGCGCTACGCGTCCGAAACCAGTGCTAGTAGCACACGTGTGTCGCACAGCGCTACTGGAACGCAAGCAGTCGACATCTTTGAGCTCGACGCTCCAGCTGACACGAAACGCGACTACGAGACCGTTCACTTCGACATCGAAGCAGCCGACACAGACATCGTAAGCAATACGACGATGCACGAGCTCCTGCACGAGCGCGAGCGCTTGCTGCAGCGCATCGCTGTGCTCGAGCAGCGCGCCGCAACAACGCACAACGACACAGCAGCAGCAATGCGTCCGTGATGCACGACAGCCAGCTGTGTGGGTGTCTGTACGCAGCAGCTCGTACGCCGTTGTCGTTGTCGTCCTATTTATTGTAACGCTATGCAGATAGACACGTAATGCTAGCCACTACTGCTGCTGCTACTGATATGCTGTAGAGTACCAGCCATTGAGTGGAGCGAATGCATATGCGTGTCTCACTTGTCGGTGTTCGCAATGCACTTGTTCACGACGTGGAGCAAGTGCGCGTTCTCGAGCGCCGCGGCGACGCGTTCCTTGTCGTTCAGCTGCTTGTTCACCGCCGCCTCGGACGCGTGCGTGCCGGGCGTAATGAGGATGTCGACCTTGAATCGCGCCGGCAGCGACCGCAGCAGCTTCACACGCAGGCACAGCCCAATGAGCGTCGCCATGCTAATGGACGCCATCGACATGGCACCGAGTGTAGACGCAAATGCACATGGCGGCTCAGTGAGTGAGTGCAGCCAGTCAGAGCACGCGCAATACGATGATGGAAGCGACGCGCACCTGCAGTGCGGGATCGTTGGCGTGAAGAACACCTTCACGCGGCTCTTCTCGTCGTCAATGTGGATGTTCTCGAGTGTCATGACCTTGAGCTGCTCGAGCGTGAGCGGATGCTCGGGGTCGTTGATGTGGCGCAGGATCTCTGTCGCGTTCGTGTGTGCAGTTCCATCGAGCGCATACGTCAGCAACATGTACATGCGCACACACACACATGCACGTTCACACGGAATCGCACAACTGCGCGAAGCTCGTGGGACGTACGCACCAAAGACCTCCTCGGCGTCGAACGGGTCGACTGCATCCTCGTCGGTCGAGGCGTCAAAGACGTCAAACTTCTTGGCCGCGGCGCTTGCGTTCACGGCATAGACCGTCGGGTTCGCGTTGATCTTCTCCTGGATCGCCATCGTTTGCGTGCGTGTCGAGTGCGCTGCGAGCGTCAATGTGCGAGCAAGCGAATGTGTCTTTTTCTTTTTCAACTGTGTCGGTCCAGTCAACGACTGAGCTAGTGAGAGAGAACATCACAATACGTAAATAATATACAGGTAAATTAGCTTATACAAATGATGCGAATTCCACACCGAGAGAAACCGAAAGCGTTGCTATTGCTCGACTGCTCAGTTTTATATTGTTGGTTTCGTCGGGAATAGCGCGATGCTAATTCGCTCGCGCTTTGGCTAAGAGGCTAATTTAGGGTCAAAGGCAGCAGTTTGGATATATATGTTAGAGGTCTCGCTCGTTGGTTCATTGTATCTACTGTAGGTTGGGCGGCGCACTACGAAGGACACATCAGTTTAGATCCAGTCACTGTCAGAATAAACACGAACATGATCGCACACCTCTCACCTCAACACCCGCATCGACAGAGTAGACAAACAGCAACGTCGAGGTTGCAACAGATGAATCGAATACAGAGGTGGATGAATTGGATAGAGAACGAGAGCGAGCACGGTGCCCAATGTACTACTACGCGACTGTTGCACCGCATCTACTCAAGTCACATTCGTACTCAGTGTGCATGCTTAGCTCGTACCGGCGTACTGGAGCAGCATGATGCCAAACGCGATGATCACGATGCCACAGAAGAAGGCACTGACAAAGTACGTGCCCTTGGGGTCGAAGCGGAAGGCGCCCGGCAGCAGCTCCTTGAGCGTGATGCACGTGAGCATGCCTGCGACGAGCGCATACAGCGTCGCCTGGAGCGCGACGCTCATGCCGCCCGAGACCGCGACCCAACCGATGAACGCGCCAAACGGCTGCGCGATGCCCGAGAGCAGCGTCCACTTGAACGCCTGGAGCTTGCTGCCCGTGGCGTAGTACACTGGCGCAGCGATCGCGACACCTTCGGGCAAGTTGTGCAGAATCACACCGATCGAGAGGATGATGCCGGTGCGCAGACCCTGGAGCGACGACACAAAGAGCGCGAGACCTTCCGGGAAGTTGTGGATCGCGATCGCAATGCCGCTCATCATGCCTGCGCGACGGTACTCCTCCTTCTGCGCGAGCTGCTCTTCGTCCAAAGCGTCGCCGGTAGGGCTGTGCAGCGCGTGCGTGTGGGCGTTCGGCGTGCCGTTGCCGGCTGGCGACTCGAACTCGCCCTTCTCGGCCGCGTCGCCGCTCGCGAGGTTCTTGTTCACGGGCGAGAGCGCAGCGTGCGAGTGGCGGTGGTTGTGACCGTTGCGCTCGAGCACCGTGTGCACGAGCCACTCGACGAGCAGGATGATGATCATACCGCCCGTGAACGCACCGATCGTTGCGAGCCACGAGTGGCCGTTGCACGTCTTGTCGCACACGCCAGCGTTTGCTGTCGCGCCGCCGTGCTCGTACGCCTCGGGGTCGGCCGCGCCGCCGACAGTAAAAGCAGCGCGGTAGTACGCCGTGGCCTCGGGCCACAGGTCAGCGAATGCAATGAAGACCATGACACCGGCCGAGAGCGAGAACGCGATCGAGAGCGACTTGGGGTTGCTCAAAAACATGAGGCGCTCGACCGAGATCACGAGCACCGAGAGCGTCGTCGCAATGCCACCGAGCACGCTCATACCCATCGCGGTCCACACGACCGTGCTCGTGATCACACCGGTGATAGCGACGACGCCGTCGTCATCCGGAGCGTCATCGTCCGTGTCCGTGAGCTTGAAGTAGCTCATCATGTTGTTCTCCTCGTGCTCGAGGATGTGGCAGTGTGCGACGTACGGCTCGGACGTGTCAAAGTTGTACTCGGTCGGACCGCGCGTCGAGCCCTCGATGAGGAACTCGTCCGGCGTACACGCGACGTAGCACACTTGCGTGATCGTCTCGGGCGGACGCGTGTCGGCGTTCGGGATCACGACGACGTCCTTGAGCGCGTTCGTGTCGACTTCGTCGTCGGTCGGGCCGCACTGCGCGTTCACGAGGTGCCAGTGGAACGGGTGCGGGTCGTCCGTCGGGTTCTTGAACGTCCAGCGCTCGACCTTGCCCTTCGTGCACGCGAGCGTGCTCTTGATCGTCGTCATGTTGATCTCCTGGTCGCGGTACCGGATCATCGACTTGGACGGACACAGGAGCGACGCCTCCATCTCGCCGAGGAACACGGCGCGCTGCTTGCCACCAAGCTTCTTCCAGAGCTCCTTGAGGTCCTTGAGCTTCGTGAGCTGCGTCGGGATCTCCTTGCGCACCATCGACGCTTTCTTGAGCTTGGCCGACACGCGGACCTGCATGATGCGCGGGTCGTACGGCGTGTCCTGCTCGACCGTTGGGATGTCGGTCACGTCCCACTTCGTGCCGTCCGCAACGTCGGTAAAGTCGCAGATGAGCTCGAGACGCTCGAACGGGTACATGTTGACAAACGCGTCGAGCTTCTCGGTCTGCTGAAGGAAGCCCGAGTCCTTGGCGATCGCGACGCACTTGTCAGCGAATGGGATCGAGAAGTTGTAGTTGCGCGAGTTGGCGTTGTTCGTGACGCGGAAGCGCACTTGAGCGGGCGGGACGTCGAGGTACGGCATCACGACGCCGTTCACAATGTTGACCGTGCCAAATGACTCGGGCACCCACAGCGTCACGGACGAGCCCTGGCAGTTGTCGTCCGAGTACATGAGCGCACCGGTCTTGCTGATCAGCCGGTCGCCGATCGCAATGGGAATGTCGGTCTCAATGTTCACGTTTAGCGCAGCCTCGCGCGCCTTGTCCTCGATGATGTAGAGCCCGAAGAGACCGGACCAGACGTTCAGTCGCGTGAGGCCATTTGCGTGGTCGTGGTACAACTTCGTCGACGCCGACTGGTTGTTGAGGTAGATCATCTCCTGCGACTGGTTCTTGTAGATCGACCGGAACGGCAGACCGTCG
>JAASGP010000615.1:0-15254 GCA_023334275.1 Globisporangium carolinianum | reverse complement strand
GCGCTGCAGCCGGCAGACCGTCCGACTGCGCCGCAAGTGGCGTACACGCTGTTCTCGCTCGTGAGGGAGATTCGCCGCGGATCGTCGCAAGAGCTGTAGTCTCGGGAGTCGTGCATGGTATGCCTACATACATGAGATAGCGCAGATGTGTTGGGCGACAACGAGTTGCTAGCTGCATGAACAGGGTCGAGTGACGACTCGATGTTGAGTACATATTTCGTCTTCGTCTCGGGAGTCGTACATAGTTGTATCTCGTATAGACATCGTTATCGTTGGTGTATCAGGCGATGACTTCGGCAATTGCTGTTCGCTCCGATTGCTCCTACCGCTGATGCGAGCGAACTCGGCCATTGCTCGTCGATGATTGCTGATCATTGCTGTGAACAGCAATGATACGAATGAACGAAGACTCGTCGACTGCTGCTGATGTGTTCATACATAGATTATCAAACGTCCTCGTTTTCGACCTACTCCGTGTGCGCTCTGCGCTCTACCACGACGTCCCTCTCGTCGCTTGTGCAGCTGCTTGTATCGACACTAGACAAAGAACGACGGTTTGCGGAACTGCTGCGGCGTCCCACGACCATCAGCCATGACGATCGTCGTCTGCGACTGCGGACTCTCGCCCACTGACGAGTACGCAACCGACGGCGACGCAGGTCCGTGCTGATGGTACATACTGCCGCTGTCGAGCGAACTCGCCGAGTACGAAAAGTCGCGCAACTCGCTCGACATACGACCGGCCGTGAGCGAATGATGGTCGTCGTAGTCGTCCTCTTCGTGCACAACGAGCGTCGCGACGTCACTGTCGCCACAGTGGTGACCGTGGCTGCCGCCGCCCATGCGCACACTGCGCGCACTCGACTCGCTGGCTTGCCCACTACCACCTTGGACGTCAAACAGCCGCGCGCGGACAAACTTGGTCAGTCGCGTACCGTACGCTTCGGGCGGCACAGCGCTCACGTCGTGCGTGTCTTTGCACAGCAACACACCGAGCAGCCAGCGCTGGAGCGTCCACTTCCAGTTGTATCGCTGGAGCATGTCGACCGTCCCGAGGTAGTACACAGTCTCGAGATCGCTCGCAACGATCCCTTGGCTCTGTGTCGTCGTCATCGACGGGACGCGCTCACCGGACTTGAGGTATCGCACACCGAGCAAGATGCTGTAGTCAATGATGCCGCGACTCGCAAGGAACACAATGTCGTCGCAGAGCTGGCCTTGGAGCCTTGCTGCGTCACGCGGTGCGAGCGATATGCCACGGCTGAACTTGTGAAAGTCAATGTCCATCATGAGCTTCGGGATCGTGCGCTGCTCTTTGGCAAGTTGGATGTAGCTCTCGACTTGACTCGCATTGATCGCCTGGCGCCTATCACGATTGCCTTTGAGGTCAAAGCGCTGGTGCACTGGCCCTTCGTTGAACAGGTTCTGCATCACGACAAAGTACATGCGACGCGTCCCGACCGGCAGCGAGATCGAGTGGCACCCAAAGTACCGGCACAGTAGCGTCTGCGGGTTCGACAGCAAGTACCGATGGTAGTGCGGCCTATCATACCAAAACAGCCGAGACCGTCAGTATTGTGATATGTGTATGCATCAAGATGTATACATGCATGCATGCACGAACACGACGTACAGAATGGCACAGAGCGTGTCGAACTCTTCTTTCGGGACGCTCTTGACCATGAACTGCTTGTTCGCTAGTGTGTGGTAGCAGAGAAGCGTGAGTACACATGCTACATACATACTAACCACATACACTATCCACACACTATCCACACCTGTAAAGTAAAAGATGTTGCCGCTCTTGCCCTCGGAGCCGTGCTCGCTGAGGATCTTGGCTGGGTCGAACGCATCGACGAACGCGTGCGGGTCGATCTTGAAGAGCTCGCGAATGTGGTGGAAGACCTTGGGTGCGCAGTCGCGAAAGTTGAGTACGCCGCTGCGCTTCCAGCCATGGACAACAACGCTCATGGACTCGACGGTCGTGTAGTCGGCAAACGTGATCTCACTGCTGCTCGATTCTTCGGCTGCGAGGATCGCCTGCGAACTCGACTTCTGGATCCCCATGCTCATGTACTTCATCACGTCCATGCGGAGCTTGTTCGACACATCGATCTTCTCGCCATGGGCGTGGTGGTGCTGCTGTGGCTGTTGACCGTCATTCCCACCACCTGCTTCCGCCGCAGTATACGCAGCAGTCGAAAGACCCATGACGACTGGGACGTGGTAGCGGTGCCGCATCGCACGGAACACACCGGCGTCACGGCAAAAGAGCACAAAGACCCCGAGCATCTCGAGCACGAGTGCGAGCTGGTCGATTGCGTTTGCTGTCGTTGTCTCACGACCCGCAACGAGCTGGCACAAGTAGAGCACAAACACGACGGCCGTGTCGGCGACAAAGACCGCGAGGTACGGCACAATGAGCTTCGCCATGCGCCGCGTCGTCCTGTGCGCTTGACTCTCGAGCCGGCGCGACTTGCGCCACGCGATCGTGAGTGCGATCGTGATATAAACGAGCACGAGGTACGCTGGCAGGTAGAGGTACAGCATCACGTGGTTTGACGCGCTCGTGTGCGAGTCGTTCTCAAACAAGTACCGAAACACGAGGCACCACGCAAGTGCAGCGGGCCACGCGTAGATGTGGTGCTTGAGGTTGTCGGCGTTGAACGGCAGGAACGGGTTCGAGAGCGAGAAGATCAGGTCGAGCGCGAGCATGAGGTACCACATCGTCGCGGCCGTGAGGAAGAAGAACTCGCACCAGAAGAACAGCGGGACGTAGTTCACTTCGACGCCGTCGACAACACCGAGAAGCTCAGTGTTGGCAATGTCACTGAGAGTCGCCGGCGCCAACGGTTCGCCGTTGTCTGCATTTGTCGCTGGGCTTGCGAGGTGCCACGTGTGCAGCGCAACGCGCGTCAAGTTGCACATACAGAGCGAGAGGAAGACGCAGAGCAGCACGGGACCTGGGTGTGCACGCGTACTTGGGTACTTGTACGAGAAGACGACCATCGCGCCGCCTGCGACGATGCACGACGCGAGCGCCGACATTTGCCACACGAAGAAGAGCGCGTCCATCGTGGCGGCTCGTGCTGCGTCACAGCGTCAGACGAAGGGTGTAGGATGTCGAGCGGAGTAGCTAGTGTCGAGCTGCCGAGTGCGTCGGAAGCGCTGCGTGCGCGAGTGCCTTGAAAAGCGATCTCCGTATCGTATCGATCGGGTTTGTCGTGATGCAGCGCGAGCGTGCTGTCGCTGCCACTGTCTCTGCTGAACCTGATGAGTCGAGTCGAGTCGCGTTCACTCTCTCTTGTGCCTACACTTGTTTGACGTTTTGGAGGCGTCGAGAGAGCTGCAACGTCTCGACTTGCGGCTGCTTGCTGCTGGTGATAGCGCTGCTGACAATGGCGACGCTCTGCTTGTTCGTGGCGACCGAGGAAATGCCAACGAGCAAGCAGGCACATCGAGCATCTTGGAGGCGACGTCGCTTCCCTTCGGCACGACTATAGATCGAGCTGTTTCGTTGCGCGCTTCAGCGCGTGTTCTTTCTATTTTCGACTCGAAACGTTCGTTTCTTCTGCGAAATTGGCTCTAAGTCAATCGAGCAGAAGTCATCGAGACGATTTGGGAAGTGAGGTTGGCAAGCGTGCTGCCAATGACGCTCTCGGGTGTCGAGCCTCGTCTGTGTAGGTGGGAACACACAGGATGTGTGCGCGTGCTTACGCTGCAGTCGAGCACACACGAGAGTCTCGAATCGAGGTATCGATACTGCGATTTCGATGTTATTATTCGATTGTATGAGACGATATCACTCATAAGAGACTTATATACTTTGACTGTCTTAAATACACAATAGCGTTTCAAGACATATACTTCCTTATCATCGTACGCTGCACATTCAATATAATCAAAGTGCAAGGCGACAAACCGTCCTTCAGAGTTTAGCAACTACCAATAACTCTGACGTGCATCCAGATCCCCATGTGTTTGTTATGGTTCAGAATGTTTATATAATTCAGCTTTGCTTACTGTTGAAATAATGTCCATCATTCAAGGATCATATTTCGGATCGTTCGCATTGAAATAGAATTGTGTGCTTATGATATCCAATAATGTTTAGCTATCTTCACATCATTTCGAGATGATGACGCATGCAGACCATTTATCGTGTGTACGACATCACATTGCTGGAATGATTGCGTTGGTGTGTCCGCTCGACTTCATCCGAGAACCTTCAGTGTGGAGCAATCTGGTGTGGTGTGGCGTGTCACTTGCTGCCACAGTTGATCTGTGTGCATTTTGGCTGCTGCACTTCGCCACACTCTTCGATCCGCCACCTCCTGACCAACTGCTGCTGTCTCGAGAGCAACAGCGACATCCGCGCATCGCATCCGCACGTAGAGCAACCAGCACAGCACACCACAGCGCGCTTCACGACTACTCTGCAGCAACAATGGCAATGTACGTCTACTGCATGGTGCGATGCGAGCGAACGAGTAGTCGACTGTGCGAACGCATGCACGTAGCATCACCAGTCGCCAGCATCGCGACCAACCGCAGTCACTCACTTTCTGTTCTCTCTCTCTCTCGGATGCATTGACACCGCAACGCACATGCACACACAGTTTGTGCTGTATGTGCGGCGTGCAGATCGAGCCGAATGCAATGAACATGTGCAAAGCGTGCATCGCCACTGAGACCGACGTCGCCGAGGGCATTGAACTCGACGCCGAGCTCACGCAGTGCCGCGGCTGTCTCCGTTTCCAGCCGCGCGGCAAAGGCCAGCAAGCGCAGAGCTACACTGGCACGTGGCTCGCATGCGACTGGGAGTCGGCTGAACTCATGGCGCTCTGCCTCAAGAGCGTCCACGGCTTGAGCAAAGCGAAGCTCATGGACGCCGCGTTCATCTGGACCGAGCCGCACTCAAAGCGCGTGAAAGTCAAGCTCACGCTCCAGCGCGAAGTGCTGAACCACGCACTGATCCAGAACGCGTGCGTCGTGACGTTTACGATCCGGAGCATCCAGTGCCCGGACTGTACGAAGAAGTTTCGGAACAACACGTGGCGCTGCCTGATCCAGCTGCGGCAAAAGACCGAGCACAAACGCACGTTCTTGCGCCTCGAACAGGTCATTTTGAAGCACAGAGCGCACCAGCACGCGATTGGAATTGCGACCGTGAAAGAGGGTATGGATTTCTACTTTGGCACGAAATCGACGGCCGAGCGATTTCTCCATTTTCTAGCCGCGCACGTGCCGATGCGGTCGAAAGCGTCGAACAAACTCATTTCGGAGAACGTGCACAACGGCACAGCGAACGTCCAGACAACGTACAGCATTGAGATCAGTCCCGTGTGTCGCGACGATTTGCTCGTGCTACCGAAAAAAGTCGCAGCGAGCTGTGGGACGATCGCGCCGCTTGTGCTCTGTGCGCGCACGACTGCGATGATCCACGTCGTCGATCCACGCACTGGCCAGCGCGGCGAACTCTCGGGTGACAAGTACTGGAAGCTGCCGTTCGTACCGCTCGAGACGAGTCCAGCGATGGTCGAGTTTGTTGTACTGGACGTTGAGCCAGTCGACACTCCAGCGCACCGGACGAAGAGCCAAGGGCAGTCGACTCCGACTAGCGACAACAAGTTTGTAATTGCTGACGTTGAAGTTGCGCGTGCGAGCGACTTTGGCGTGAACGACACGACGTTTGTTGTCCGCTCGCACCTCGGCGCGTTGCTCCAGGCGGGCGATACCGTCAAGGGCTACGACCTCACGACTGCGATCTTTGGGACGCGCCATACGTTTGGTTTGAACGACGACGACGTGCCGGATCTCGTGCTCGTGCGCAAAGTCTTTCCGCGCGAACAGATGGGGCAGAAGCAGCGCGACCAGAAGCTCAAGACGCTCGGGACGTTCCGTCGTTCGAAAGTGAGCAAGTCGGAGCAGACGCGCCTTGACCACGAGCTCGAGACGTTTACGCACGAGTACCTCGACGAGATGGCAGAGGAAGAAGAGAGAGAGGGCGGCGACGACAGTGGTGATGACGACGATGACGATGCATTTGGCGACGACTCGGATGATGACGAAGACGCTGAAGACAAGGAGGAAGACCATGGCTACGTGCAGCAGATCGAGGTGTTGGCGCTCGAGTAGCGAGTGAGCGAGCGAGTCGGACCGCTGTGGTTTGTCCTCGTGCCTCTATCCTCATAGCCACGCGATTGCACCCAATGGAAGTACGTTGCATGCTGCATCGCACTCAGTCGTACACGAATTGGTTCATCCCAACTGAAGACATAGAGACGCTGCTACTGAAGACATAGAGTCAGACAGACAGACTTGCTGGTATACAACGCTCCACAAAGCGGTCACATCCTACCGATAGATCGACAGCTAGTCTGCTTTCGCTACAGCGACTGTCACTTTCTCACTAGCGAACGACGTACTCACGTGCGGGCAGCCTTGGCCGCGTAGAACTCGTCGACCCACTTCTTCATGTGCGTCTTCTCGATCTCGCGCGCGGCCGTGACCGACGGCGGGTCAAGCGCGTGCGTAAAGAACAAATCGACATGGTGCGCGCCGCCAGCGACTGGGACAAACACGACCGACTCCGAGAGCGTCTCGAGCACGCCCGTTGCCGACCACGGATCAAAGTCGCCGTTGCTAAACACAATGTTCGTAGCTGCCCGCAGCGCTTTCACGCCGCCGTACTCCATGTGCGCAAACTGCGGGCGCACGTGGACGCCCCACGTCGCCATGCACATCGCGTCGTGCTCGGTGACGTTCGCTGGCTGGGCTGGAAACACGTCGTGGACGCCGTCACTGCCCATTGGCATGTACAGCTCCGAGCATTCGAGGTAGCCCCAAAAGTTGCCGTTAATGTTTGCGTCGACATTCGTAGTGTTTGCGTCATCGTCGGCTGCTGGAAAGTAGCAAGTCTCCGAACCCGAGCTGTTGTAGAACACGCCGACCGAGTCGCGGAACGCTGTGATCAGCGCCGTCGAGTCGTTGCGACTAAACGTCGGCCGCAAGTGTTCACAGGCTGCACGGACAGGGTACGCGGGTAGGAACGTCGCACTGGACGTCATGTACGGCGACGGGTACGGGTAGTTGCCCATTGCGAGGCTGCCGTACGCACCGAGCGCAGCGTCAATGAGCGCATCGACGTCAGCTTCGGTCTTGAGTGTCTCGACATCACAGAGTTGGAACAGCGTTGCGAGCTGTTTGCGGCCAGCTGGCGTCTTGCCGAGTGTTCGGACGGTGTCAATAGCCTGGCGGACGTTTTCGACACAGTTTGGCGCTGACCCAGCAGCTTCCGACATGTCGTACGTCACGACGCGCTGGAAGCCCTCGGTGTCGACTGGGTAGTCGTTGTCACCGATGAACGCGAGCACTGGCGCTGAGCCAGCGATCACGCCGTCGACAACGTGCGGGTACTTGGTCCGGAGCCACGTCCCGAGCATGCCGCCGTACGAGCCGCCAAAGCCAATGACCGGCACGTCGACTGCGAGCGAGGTCTTCAGATGCTCAATGAGCACTGCGTAGTCGGCCAACGCCTGCGTACTCGATAGAAACTCCATGTGGTCGAGGACGTTGTCGTTCCCAAACGGCACGGACTTGCCAAAGTACCGGTGCTCAGCAAACACGACGAGCGCATTGAACGCCTGCGCGTTCTCCCACATGAGGCCCGTGTTGTTGAGGTACAGCGTCACGTCGGCTTCGTTCCCGACGTAAAAGAAGATCGCACCGTGCGCCGATGGATCGAACGTCGCGTTCGAGCACACAAAGTAGCGCTGCTCAAACGTCCCATTGCCACCATTGGCGCGAAAGTGGTCGAGCTCCTGCGTGATAAAGTGCTCGTTGCAGAGCGGCAGCAGGTCGCGCGTGCCGTCGGGCTTGGCAGGGAAGAGCGTCGAGACGATTGGCGATGCGTTCGCTGGTGTTGGGGCTGCTGTGTGCAGGCTCAGGATCAGCACCGTTGCTGCGAGGAACGTGAGTGCGCCGAGTGCGATGAGCGTGCGTGGCTGGCGCAAGCGGTCGAACGTCGACGTGCGCGTTGGCGCTGCTGCTGCTGTCGTCGGCAGCATCGGGGTCTTCTCGGACGCCATGGCTGCAGTTGCAATCGGGACAGAGCGAGCTGTCGGTGATGAAGCGCTGGCGAGTTGGCGAGTGAGGCGACTGCGACTGTGGATGCAAGTCGCAGCAGCAAGTGCGTGGTGGAGGCAGCGCTGCTGCTGCTCGCCCACACATCACGCCAATACAGAGGTCTGCGGACGAAGGAAGAGCATTCACTCTTGGTGCTCAGTTGCTCGGATGCGGCATCAAGATGCTCATCCTCCCTGTATTTCCGCACTATGCTGAATGAAACAACAAATGACTGCAGGAATGGACCGAGGTGAACAGGTTGTTGACTTGCAGGTCGTGGCGATCATGGAGAAGGCTGTCACGCAAGACTGCGTCTTTGTACGCAGCAATGGAGTGCAGTGTGTGCGAAGCAGATGTGGCTTCGCGAGTCGAGGAGACGTCGTTTGCTGCGATGTCATCGAGATCGAACCAGGTCGAGTGAACTGGTGTATCGCAAAGTCGAGTTTCAGCATGCGATTCATTCGAAATGGCTTAAATGCGATTCTGTACATTGACAGATCAGACAAGTGCGATTCTATCGATTTGATGTCTAAAATGCGGTTCTATACATTGACAGATCTGTAAAGTGCGATTCTATTCTGTCCAATACAAACGTTCACAGTTCAGCCAATTCGTGATTGAGCAAACACACTCGACAAAATGTGCTCTAATTGAAGTATCAGCATTTCGAGACGCTCATTGCTCGACACAGCCTCGCTGCAAGCAAACACACGCACTTGATAGATCAAGCAACGTTGTGCCATCTGTTCTGCTTCGCACGAAACCAAGCACCAAATTTCGGAGGGATGTGCACATCTCCAATCTTGGTGTTCCCATTAAGTACGAACACTTCTGCTTGGGAAAGAACAGCGAGCTAGGCGCCACACACATTTGCTGCTTGGTGGCGTGCAGCCGCCACTGCGACGATCGCTCTCATTTCCGGATTTGCAACCGCACCTGCAGATCTCCTCAACCAGTCGCGCAGCCTCTCCAGCCTCCTTCCTCCGCACCCTCTTTCAAGCACCAAAACGATGGCCGCCGCATTCCGCACCACGACCGCGCTCAAGCTCGCGCTCAAGCAGCAGCAGACGCGCGCAATGAGCGCCAGCGCGCGCAAGTTCTTTGTCGGTGGCAACTGGAAGTGCAACGGCTCGATCACACAGGCGCAGGACCTCGTCGGGCTGCTGAACACGGCCAAGATCCCGAAGAACGTCGAGGTTGTCGTTGCGCCAGCGGCGCTGCACGCGTCGAACGTCAAGCAGTCGCTGCGCAAGGACGTGCGCGTGAGTGGCCAGGACGTCTGGACGCAGGGCAACGGCGCGTTCACGGGCGAGACGTCGGCCGAGATGCTCAAGGACATTGGCGCCGAGTACACGCTCGTGGGCCACAGCGAGCGTCGCGAGAAGGGCGAGAGCAACGAAGTCGTGGCGAAGAAGGCCGCGTACGCACTCGCGAACGGCCTCGGTGTCATTGCGTGCATTGGCGAGACGAAGACGCAGCGCGAGCAGCACAAGACGCTCGAAGTCGTGACGGCGCAGCTCGATGCGTACGCTGCACACATCAAGGACTGGTCGAACGTTGTGATTGCGTACGAGCCCGTGTGGGCGATTGGCACGGGCCTCACGGCATCGCCTGCCGAGGCGCAGGACGTGCACGCAAGCATCCGGTCGTGGCTTGCTAAGAAGGTGAGCGCAAAGGCCGCTGAGACGACGCGCGTGATCTACGGCGGCTCAGTCACGGCGTCGAACGCAACGGAGCTCTCGCAGCAGGGCGACATTGACGGCTTCCTCGTCGGCGGCGCGTCGCTCAAGCCCGACTTTCTCCAGATCATCAACTGCCAGACCCCTGGCGCGAGTGTCGGTGGACCGGTGAACGTTGCGATCAACGGCTTTGGCCGCATCGGGCGCCTCGTGCTCCGCGCAGCACAGAGTAACCCGCTGATCAACATCGTTGCGATCAACGACCCGTTCATCCCGACGCACTACATGGAGTACATGCTGCGGTACGACACGGTCCACGGTCTGTTCAACGGCACGGTCACGCACGACGACGACCACATCATCGTGAACGGCAAGCCGATCCGCGTGTTTGGCGAGCGCGACCCGAAGGACATCAAGTGGGCGAGCGCAAACGTGCAGTACGTCGTCGAGTCGACTGGCGCGTTCACGACGACCGAGAAAGCGTCGCTGCACCTTGGCGATGGCGTCGAGAAGGTCGTGATCTCAGCACCGTCAGCCGACGCGCCGATGTTTGTCATGGGCGTGAACGAAGAGAAGTACGAGCGCGACATGCGCATCGTGTCGAACGCGTCGTGCACGACGAACTGCCTCGCGCCACTTGCGAAGGTCGTGCACGACACGTTTGGGATCAAAGAGGGACTGATGACAACGGTTCACGCCGTGACTGCTACGCAACTCACGGTTGACGGTCCGTCGAAGAAAGACTGGCGCGGCGGCCGCGGCGCGTGCTTCAACATCATTCCGAGCTCGACTGGTGCGGCGAAGGCGGTTGGCAAAGTCATCCCGGCACTGAACGGCAAGCTCACGGGCATGTCGTTCCGTGTGCCAACTGCTGACGTCTCGGTCGTCGACCTCACGGTGCGACTCGACACGAAAGCGTCGTACGACGACATCAAGCAGGCGGTCAAGCACGCGAGCGAAAACGAGCTCAAGGGCATTCTCGGCTACACGGACGACCTCGTCGTCTCGAGCGACTTTGTGGGCGACGCGCGCTCGAGCATCTTTGACGCAAACGCCGGCATTGCGCTCACCGACGACTTTGTCAAGCTCGTCGCGTGGTACGACAACGAGTGGGGCTACAGCTGCCGCGTGCTCGACCTGATCGAGCACATGGTCAAGACCGACTAAGTTGTGTTGCGAGGCATCAGACATGTTGATATGAGCATCTGCATATGCGCCTGGTCGCGTGATGATACATTGAGCCGACTCTGCATGTAAGAGTCGGCACTGTGAGAGTGTCGCTACTGAGCATCACGTCTATGCGGTCATGCTCGCGCTGGTGCGTGCTTGCCTGAGGACAAGGTCCATGGCGCTACATGCGGACAATGTGTGTTGTTGCTAGATGTTGTGCAAGCGAGATGCCTTGTTTCGCACCAGAATCGCACTTTGCAGTCACAACCTCACACAAAATCGCACAATACATTGTCGTACTTTGCGTGGCGCTCACAAGACTGTTGCTCCAACCAAGACACGCAAATGCAGGCTACAAGCGTGAGTGTTGGTCTGTATTGATGTGCACGATGGATCATCGCCCAACTGATGATGGCCATTCCATTTGTATGGGAGTCGACTCCTCCTGGCGTGCGCTCTGCGTATGGCGTCTGCTATCACTCGACTACCAGCCGTACTTGGCGTGCGTCTCGGCTTTCGTCTTGAGCGACACGCCTTTCTTGTCGAGCAGCTCGTGCTCGCGGAGCTTTGCGTCAAATGCGAGCTGGTTCAGCTGGTGCTTCTGCCGCTGCATGCGGTTCGGCTTGACAGTTGCAACGCGCGCGCCTTTCTGCGCGTCCCAAAAGCTCGCTTTGACTTTGAGGTCGTCGCTGTCAGCTGCTGCAGTGCCATCACTCCTGCGACTATCACTCGGTGGCGCCCACGCACTCGGTGCTGGACCGTGCACTTCGACGATCTTTGCTGCGACGCTATGGAAATGGCCCTGCTGCAGTGCGCGCTCGAGCTCGCGGTCGCGCGTGCGTGCGCGTTTGCTGCTGCCAAACGTCTGGTCTTCGCCATCGTACACGACTGGGTACGTCTGTTGCGTCTGTTGTTGGTCGTAGGCAAATGCGTCGTAGTAGCCATGCGCACTGTACTGCTGCTGTTCGTACTGCGTTGGCATTGCAACATCATACGCTGCAGTGCCATCAGTTGCTTGCTGTGGATGCTGTGGATGCGCGAACGCAGCTGTCTCGGATACAGCAGCGCTGTGAGCTGCAGGTTCATGTACATTGCTGCTGACTGCTGCACTTTCGTCGGCTGCGTCGTCAGCGACAGTGTGCTTGGGCAACGGTAGGAACGCGAGCGTGCTGCTGCGACTACTTGCGTCATTACTGCTACTGTGGCTCGCAACAACGCGCGGCCGCTTTGCAGCGAGTGCGCGCTTTTGCTTCGCGAGCAGCGAGTCGTCGTCGCTGTCGTCGCTGTCGTCGCTGAATGCGCGCGACGCACCCGATTCGAGCAATCGCTGGATGTCGGGGTGCAGGAACAGCGCAGTCTTGGGCTTCTTCTGCTTCTGCTTCTTTGCGGTCCGCTTGGTCGTCGTCGCGCTTGGTGCTGACGGTGGCGGCAGCAACGACGCGAGCGATGGTGCCGCAGCTAAAGTCGCTGGCTTTGGTAGCGACGTCGATGGAGGAGCTGTCGGTGCAGCCACTGGCGCTTTTGTCTCCTCATCCTCGTCCGAGGAGCTCGAGTAGTCGGGCACGAGCAGCGACATCACGCGTCTCGAGTCGATCGCCTGCTGTGATTCTGCGCGCTGCTTCCTTTCTGCTGCTCGATGCTTTAGTGCTAGTGGCTATCACGACCTGGATTTTGGCACTATCGACTCTGCAGCGCACGAAAATAGTCTACAAATGAATGAATGGACTACTTGAGTATGGCATGTGTCACAGATTGCTTTACGTACGATGCCAGAACAAACACGAGTACACGCACATCTCGACTCGATGACTCTCGACACGGATGAGTAAGAGAGAGAGAATGTGTGTGTATGCCGATCGTGCTGTCCATTTTTGTAGTGTACTTGTATGTCTGTCTGTCAGCCAGTGCGGTCCACTCGATGCACCGTTAGCTCCACGATCAACGAGCAGCTCCAAGCGCCTTATTGCACCAGCTCGCTTTTACATCCCTCCGACACGCTAACCAACTCTGTCGCGTGCGTTTGACTCAGCACTGTCAGCGAGTGACGCGCAGTCGTCAGTAAAAGCCGCCCGCGACCTTGTTGCACTCGGGCGCAGTCGCGTGCGTCGCGTGGAAGCGCGTAAAGTCGATCATTGCGCCGCCAGTCTCGGGATCGACGTCGACGCAGTTCTCAAACCGGTGGTCAAACAGAATCTCGTCGGCTTTGTACGAGTGCCGCACTTGGATCGTCGCAGACGTCACGGCGTCAATGCCCTCGATCAGCACAACGACTTCGACCTGTTTGTCGCATTGTCGTGATTACATACGACCGCCAAGTGAGTTCACTGCGGCTTCGTGTGTAGGCCACACAGTCACACACATACACTATCATAGGGACATACACTACGATAGGCATACACACACTCGCACACGCACCTGCGAGTCTTTCCAATAGTCCTTGATGTCAGCAACTGCTTCGTCGTGCGTCATTGGCTCCGTCGTCGTCGTCGTCGCTGCCGGCGATCCATCGCTACAGCGACACTGTCCACCCAGTTTCCGTTTGCGGTCAGCATCGACTTGCACAGCTCCATCGCGGTCGCCGCTGTCAGCGTCGGCTTGGCGGCAGATCGGCTCGGGAAACAAGTAGCTCGTTGCTGGGTTGTGGTGAACGCTGCAGACTGCAGCTTGGGCTTTCGGTCGCTGCAACGGACTCCACGCGTCCATGCGATGGACAACAACTGACGGTAGCGCCAACAACAACATGCCGCCGAGGTCGTCGTCTGGGTGCTGGATCCGCATCGGGTGCGACTGGAAGTAGTAGTGCTCGCCAAACTCAACGTCGTGGCGCACTGCGTACATGCGCACGTGCGCTTCGACGAGCTGGTGCTTGCGCATCTCGCAGACCTGGAACATAAAGTAGAACTCGTTGCGCACGCGCCGCACGACTGCGTTTGTCGATAACACGATTGTGTTTGCACGTGCTTGCGCGCGCGAGAAGCGCTGGAAGATGATGCCGATTGCAATTGCGTCGAGTAGAACGCCAACGAGCGACTACGTGGGTCGATATTGCGCGTTGATATAGCGTCGTCAGTCAATATATTGTATTCTATCACCCAATCACCCATTTTGTACAGCGAATAACATGCATGGACAAATGGATGTGGACGAACGTACCTCCAACGTGATGATCGTCTGCATCCACGCACATTGGTTAAAGAAGACGTCACCGCCGTTCGTGCCAAAGCCGATGGTGAAGAGCACGGAGACCGAGAACGAGAAGCCGTCAAAGTAGCTGTGGATCGCCGCTTTGCAGCTCGTTGGGACCGTCGTGTACAGCGCAGCAAAGAACGCAAGCGCTGCAATGTACTGCATGCGTATGCATATATAGGACAGCACAGCGTCAGTCGACTGCGTGAATGAGGATGGCGCCATACAAGCCATTTTGTATCGAACGTACCAGCAATGCGAGCGCACCGAGCACTTTGCTCAGCCGCAAGTTCACGACCGAGTGGAACGGGTCCTGGAGGTACAGCTTCCAGTACTGCGGCACCTTCTGGCGTCGAATGCTGAGAACACATACATGCATACACACACGCATGAGCGCATTGGCTAGGGAAGTACATCGATCCCTGTCAAGCAGCCACATTGGCACACTACCAAGCAAGACGTACTTCCATCGCCCTTTAGAGCGCTGAAAGTCCGTATCGGCGCGGTCGATGATGCGGCCCGTGCGCGCCTGTGGCATGCCCACAGAGCGGTGCTGCAGCAGGTTCGGCGGTTGGTAGCCGCTCGTGCTGCGCAGCAGACCGTCCTGCGATTTCGACACGCGCTCGCCATCTTCGTGCAGCGAGTAGCTCGCGCCGCGTTCCATCGTGCTCGTGGCGATGTGTTCGCTTTGGTAGTGAGGGGGAGCGTATGTGTGGGTGCGCTCGCTGCCGTCTGCGAGTGCCTCTCCTTCCTTCTTGTCGATGGATCGCTGGCGAGTGTGGTGGCGTTGTGAATGTCGCGTCTCTCTGGCTTGCAGCTCGCAACACGTGTGATTTGTGATTTATCCGCGACAACACGACAGCAAATATTTGTACATCAAATAATGGATAGTATTAAGCCGGATATTCAGATTATATATATTTCGAGCGGATACATAACATTCTAAACTTGCGCTAAAATATAGTGGCCAAACAAATACGGCGGACTGGCTATGAGCTCAGCAGATGTCGGAGCATTCGACGAGAGACGCAGTCGTCGACAGAAACAAGACGAGCGACTGGCTCGTTCTGCTGCCTTCAGCTCGCTTTGGCT
>JAASGP010000614.1:0-15258 GCA_023334275.1 Globisporangium carolinianum | reverse complement strand
TGGCTAACACTTTCAATACAAACGACAAGACATGTCGCATAAACGACGATATACCATTTCTTTCAGCCTGATTATATTCCATTTCTTTCAGCTTTCGGCTAAATGGATACATGGCATTTGGAACACGGAAACGCTTTTTGTTGTAGAAGCGACGCACAAACAGACTGTCGCTGTACATTTCATAAACTGAACGACCTACTGTTTGGCTTAACCAGTTTCGACATGTTGGTCGTGTGCTGCTAGCTCCTTTGTCGCGCTGCTCATGACGAGTCTCGTGCTGCTGTCACTTGCGTCGTCACTGTCGCTGCTGGGGTGGATGTCGATTTGCTTGACTGCGAACGGAATCGTGAGGTTCCCGCTACCGACGCCGAGCATGAGGCGGCCGTGCTGGATCTCGAACGCCAGGTCGTCCTTCAAAAAGAGTCCAACGACACCTGCGCATGCGTCAAAGGTGCGCACGTCGGTCGCGAGTGTTACGTTGTTCTCGCGATGCGGCGTCCAGGTCGTGTGGTTGCGGTCGTCGAGGTGCAGCAAAAACGTCGCGTTCTGCTGGTCGCCGTGCTGTGCGCTCTTGTAGAGCAGGTCGAACGCAATGCCATAGAGGTCGAAGCGCATCGGCAGCGGGTTGTTGATCGCGAGCCGCACGTCGAGCTCGAGCAGGCACTTGCGCGCGACCGAGTCGAGCTGCTTGAGCGTCGGACGCACAGCCGAGTGGCGCAGCAGCGCCGGCTTGCCGTCGATCTTGGCCGGCACGCGCACCGCGACGTCGATGCGGTCGAGCACGACGAGCGAGTAGCACTGCGTCGCGGGGTTGTCGCCCGTGACGTGCAGCACGACGTCCGTGCCGCTGAGGTACTGCTGCAGCATGTGCTGCAGCGGCGCGGCCTCGTGCTTTGCAATGTCCGTGAACGCCGACACGAACGTGTGGCCGTCGCCGAGCAGGAACCGCGTAAAGCCAGCGCGCAGGATGCGCTCGCGCGTGTCGTTCGACTGCACGGCGAGCGCGAGCGCTGGGATGTTCCAGACCACGCGCGAGCGGTAGTCGAATGAGATGTCGGTGTACGCAAAGATCTGCATTGCATCGCTCTCGACGCGCACGTGTGCGAGCGCGATCGTGCGAAAGATGTGCGTCACGAGCCGCGCGAGCTCGTCCTTGATGCGCGTTCCAGTGGCCATATCGAGCTGCTGTTGCTGCTGCTGTTGCACTTGCATTGGCGTCGGGTCGAGCGTGAACGTGAGTGGCGGTCGTGTGTGCACAGTACTAGCAGATTCGGGTGGCGCTGCCAGTGCGTTCGCGACTGCGTTCTTGATGCTGATGTGTACAGTGAACGGCACAAGCAAGCAGGAGATGCGAATCGGTACGCTGCCTGCGACGTCAAAGGCGCTCGCGTCGCGAAACACGCGCGTGTAGAGCGCATCGGGCGTCGCGATCAGCGTAAAGTCGATGTTTGTGACGAGTGTCGACGCGCCTGCTGGGAGCGTGAACTGCGGCAGTGCGAGCTCGAGCAGCGCCGTGTTGTTCTTTGAGACTGTGACGCGCAGTGGGCCGACGTCGGGCGAGCAGTATGACGGGTTTGCGAGCTGCAGCACGACAGCCCCTTTGCTCTGCATGTGGCACAGGTCCGGTACTGTCAGCTGCTCGAGCGCAATTGTCGTCTTGCGCAGCAGCACGACGAACAGCACGTGGATCACAAGCATCACGCCTGCAAACGTCATCGCCGCGATCTTCCACGGCTGCACACGGCGCCGCAATGCAGGTTTAGACACTGACTCATGTGCAATAGCATCGACAGTGACCGGAAGTAGCGGCACATGCGCAAGCTGCTCGTCGTCGCTCTCGCTCGCAAATGCCGTCGCAGCAGCTGCGTCGCGCAGTGCATCATGACGTGGTTCTGCATTTGCTCGCTCCATTCTCTGTTGTTTCTGTTGTCGATCTCGGCTGCGACGAAATCGAGGGAGCTCAATTCCGCAACGCTTCAACACGCAGACTGCAACAACAGCAACGACGGCAGTCGAAGTGACAACTGCAACGTCCTACAGAGGCGAACGCGCACGCAACCATGTCGACAGTCCACGTGCTGCTGTCAAGTCTGCAGGACCGAGCACGGTGCAGCATCGAGAGCTGTCGCACGATGCTCGTCGAGCTGCTCGCGCTCTGCCGTTACGACGAGCACAAGAGCGAGGTCGTAGCCCGCGGCGTCGACACGCTGCTCGCACTCGCGAATGACGATGCGCTCATGACAGCCGAGACGATCGAGGCGCTGCTCAAACTGCTCAATGCACTCATGTTCGGCAACCACGCGGCGCGCACGCAGCTCGTGCGCAAAGGCGTGTTGCATGTAGCGCTACGTGCGCTCAGCAACTACGTGCCCAACAAACCGAGCAAGCAACGCAACAAGGTCGTTTGCATTGCGCTCGAGGTCGTCAATCAATGGAGTCGTTGCTGCAGCAGCAATAGCATGAACAGTGCAGAAGACAGTTCGCTATCTGAATGCCAGGAGGCAGCAGTGACGCACATCCTGCGCACGCTCGACAGTACATTCGAGGACGCAAACGTGCTGCTCCACGCTGCCGAAGTGCTCGGCTGCCTACTCGAGCGAAACAGCGAGAGCGTCGCGTGCGTTACGCAGCTCGACGGCATCGCGATCCTGCTGCGGCTATTGCTGACGGTGCGCACATTCGTATCGCTCGCTTGACCACACACGCTGCAATGCGATTCGTGGAGACCATGAGCGCAGCACTGACCCGATGCAGACACTCTCATGATGTCTGCTTGCTCTGTGACTGCTAGCCTGACGACTTCATGGACGTGAAGCAGTCCGCGTGCGAGGCGCTGCTGGTCATGAGCGATGCGCCAGGGCTCGTTCAGCTGCTCGTGGCGCACAACGTCATCCACGCACTCGGCGTGTGTCTGTGCGCGCCAGTCCCGAATCGCGATGTCGACAGCCTCGCGACTCGGCTGCTCCTGCGAGTCACGAGCGAGGCACACGTCGACGGCCAAGTGATCCACGAAACCATGCTGCCGCTGCTCTTTGGCGTCGTCGAGCGCAACGGCACCGTACTCGGCGTCGCAGCGCCAGCGTGCGCGATCCTCGAGCGGCTCTCGCGTTTTGCGCGAGACTGCAAGCTCGACCTCGCGCCGTTCGTGCAGGCACCAGTGTGTCGCAGTCGACCGCTGTTGGCGGCTGCGAACAGCCACGCGCACGTTGCAGGCGTCGTGCGCAGCGTCTTCCAGATCTTTGTGAATGTCGCGTTCAACCCGGTGGATCTGCCGCTGCTCGTCAACGCCGAGGCGCTCGAGGGGTTGCTTGCGCTGTACGTACTCCACGGCGGCGGCGGCGGGAGCCTCGCGAGTCTATCGGCTGACGTCGTCCAGATCATGTCGTCGCTCAGCCGCTCGACGATCGAAGCGCTTGTGCTTCAGGACGACGACAAGTCGCTACCGGCGCTCTTTCTCTGTCTGCGCGCACGCTATGAGAACCTGCGCTTCGCGTCCCAGGTCTTTGCGGTGCTCACCAAGTACTGGCGCGCACAGGTGTGTAAGTGTTTGTGTGTCTCGTACAGCTCCTAGCTGCTAAACAGAGCAGCAGCGCGGAGGGCGATGGAGCGGCTCATTCGCTTGCTCACTTGTCTGTTGCTGACACACGTGCATCGCCCAGACCAAGAGCGTGCATTCGATCACGGGCTTTGTCGGCATCGCAGTCGACGTGCTCTGCCGCTACGCGTCGACAACACTCGCGACGTGCGATGAGGTGCGTTCGCTCATTTTTACACTCACTTGGTCGATTGATCCGTCGGTCGTAGTCGATGACAGTCGAAGCCGTGTAGTGCTGACGCATCTGTTCGCTGCGTGCGTTGCGCAGATGGTGGAGGTCTACAACTTTGTGCGCGTCGTGCTCGAGTCAAGAGACGGCGTCGAGGTCGTGCTGAGCTGCGGCGGCAGAGCGCTCGCTGATGCGCTGCGCGTGCTCGCAGCGATGTCGACGCTGTCTCCACCAGAGCTCCAGCAGCAGCAATTGAGCGCCACGGTGCTTGTGGCGTCGCAGAGCGCGAGCGGCAGCGTCGAACGCATCATTGGCGCGCTCGCACTCCGGCTCGAGAGCGCAGTCGGCGCATCGGATCGCACCGACTTCGCGCCGTCGTCGCCAGTGCAGGCAGCACGACGCATCCGTGAGGGCGACAGCGAGTACGAGACGTTCGTGGCGCGTATCCTGCGGCAAGAGGGCAGCTGCCGGTTCAAGGCGTTCGAGACTGACGCGCTGAAGCCGAGCATGAGTGGCTCGATCAACATCGTCGAGCCGCTTCATGGCGCTGGTAGCAGCGCTGTCGACCTCCATCGGTCTATCTCAGTGGACGACAGCGACGCAAGTGACGCCAGTGGCTCAGCGAGTGCTGATGATAATGGCGACAACGACAACACGGTCGCCGATGACGACGATGACGATGCCGAGGCAGAGAACGGCGGTAACGGCAACGACGACAGCGATGCTGATGGCAGCAACGACGACGACGATGCGGTAGTGGACATTGCACTCGACTACGTTGCGCTCGGCGACGCGAGTGACGACGATGCACTCACTGCCATGTGCAACGACGAACGCGGAATAGTCGCTGCCATGACCGAGTCAGCGCCTGCACATACAAGCGGTGACGCGAAGCCGTCACCATCCAAACCGTTTAGCACCACGGGCTGGAGTACGAGTGTCGACAGTGCGCAACTTACGGACCAGCCGCACTGCTACGTGTCGCCGCTGGGCATTGCTTTCCCAAAGCACCCGTCGCGCACTGCCACTGCGTGTCTGCTCGACAACGACAGCGACGATAGCGACGTGGCAGACATATTCGCGAATTGCGAGCCCTGTTACGTGCCGAGTCCTGACGCGATGAGTGCGTTCATCGAGCAGGCGAACGCGCGCCGCGCCGCATTCGTTCAGAGCGACCCCGTGACGCGCGCGCAGCTCGTATACGACAGCAAGTCGCACTTTGGGACGCTCGGCAGTACCAGCGCGGCCACAGCAACTGGTGAACGACCGTTACCGCCACCGCCGCTGTCGAGTGCCAAGCCAGAGACGTACCCGTACTACGTCTCGGACAAGTGCACTGGCAGTGGCGTCGGTGCTGGCAGCGACACGCTCACGTTTGACAGTTGCTTTGAGAGCGGGAACCTCGCGCGTGCTGTGCAGATCGGCGAGCGCGAGTACGACCTCTTCCTGCGCCGCGACTACAACACGACGGGCCACATGCAGTGGTTCTACTTTGCCATCAGCAACGTCCAGCCGAGCGCGAACGGCGCTGTGGCGAGCTACCGGTTCAACATTGTAAACCTGTGCAAGCCCGACAGTCTGTTCAACCAGGGCCTGCAGCCGCTCGTGTACTCGGTCAAAGACGCGCTCGAACACCAGCGCGGTTGGCGCCGTAGCGGCTCGGACGTCTACTACTTCAGCAATCCGTTCCCACGCTCGAGAAATAGCGCCGGAGTGGCTTCCAAGACGGCAGCAGTGACTGCGATGTACAACAGTGGCACTAGCACTGGCGCTACAACAACCAACAACGACGCCAGTCCAAACGTCGCACCGGTCGAGACGTACTTCACGCTCACGTTCACACTCGAGCTCGCAAATGCGCACGACACATACTTGGTCGCGCACAGCTACCCGTACACGCTGAGCGACCACGCAGCGCACATGGCACGGCTCACGCGCCAGCCGCACCGCAGTCTCGAGTCCATCCTGCGCCGCTCGACGCTCTGCAAGACGCTTGGCGGCCGCGATTGCGAGCTGTTGCGCATCACGGACTTTGCTGCAAGCGCCACAGAACAGCGCGCACGCCGCGCCGTCGTGCTCTCGTCGCGCGTGCATCCGGGCGAGGCGCAGGCGTCATGGATGATGCGTGGCGCAATCGACTTTTTGCTTGGTGACTCGGATGCTGCGTGCGTGCTGCGACGCATCTTTGTCTTCTTCGTCGTGCCAATGCTCAACCCGGACGGCGTGTACGTCGGCAACAGCCGCTGCTCGCTCGCAGCGTGCGACCTCAACCGGATCTGGCACGCGCCGTCAGCCGTGTACCACCCAACGATCTTCCACACGAAGGAGCTCCTCAAGCACGCGAGCGCAACGCGCGGCGTCGTGCTCTTCTGCGACCTCCACGGCCACTCGCGCAAGAAGAACGTGTTTGTGTACGGCTGCGACACGAAGAAGCGGCCAAACCCGCGTGCACGGGCGTTCGCCAAGCTCTTTGCGACACATTCGGCTGCGAAGAGCTATCTGTCGTACCCCGACTGCAGCTTCAAGGTGAGCAGGTCGAAGGAGACGACTGCGCGCGTCGTCGTCGCGAACGAGTTCAAGATCCCGTGGTGCTTTACGCTCGAGGCGTCGTTCTGCGGCGGCAGCTACGGACCGCTCCAGGACGTGCACTACAGCACGCGGCACATGCGCGCTGTCGGCGCTGCGCTCTGCGACACGCTGCTACACGCGAGCGTGGGCGGCAACACTAGCGCGCGCGAGCGACTCGCAGCGATCGTGGACGACTACAGCATGAACGTGCCTGCGTACGTCGACAGCACGTTGCGCGAGAGCGGCGCGGTCAGTGACGCGCTAGGCGCAGGTGCACTCGCACGCGACGGTAGTGTCGCGACGCCACGAGCCAAGTCGAAGTCTGCTGGTAACAGCCATGGCACTAGCAACAGTGCTGTTCGACGAGCGAGCGACGCAGCGAGCAAGAGTGTGTCCAAACCCGTGCGTCGCACGAGCTTGTCGTCCAAGTCATCGAAAGCGCTACTACCGCCACCTCGGATGCCGCGACAGGACTCGCACAAGCTTGAGCGCAAGGCAAGCAATCGCTATCCAGAGCAGCACGCAAGCACGCCGACGGAACAAAGCGCAGTGCGTCGCGACGACGTCGCGTCACCGCGCACGTACATGCTGAGCATCGCTGCGGGTGGCCAAGAGTTCAGCGGCGCGCCAGTGCGCAACAAGGTGAGCGGCAAGACGCTGTGGAACAAGAAGAAGAAGGTGACGAAGCGCGCGTCGCTAGCAGCTGCAGCTGATCCTGCAGCTGTGGCTGCTGCGGCGGTCGAGCCCAGTGCTTGCGACGGGAGCGCCGCAGAGCCAATGCCTGCGCTCCATGCGAGCAGTAGAACGTGTGATACCGATGCGAGCAGCGCAACTCGATGTGTGCCCAGCAACAGCAGCAGTAGCAGTACCAACAACAGTAGTGGCGGCGTGTCAACTTCGATCGCATCGAACAGAGCGCACACGCTAGTAAAAGCGTCGACGAACAGTCCGGCTGGTAAGGCCGCGAGTAGTGGCATGCACGGCCGCAGCAGTCCCATCGCTGCTAGTTTGCACCTCGCAGACTCGATCCCAATGTGGAAGCCGCCAGTGCTGCTCGACGCGCCAAGTCCCACGGGGCCGCAGCCGCGCGACAGTGCCGCCGTGATTCTGCCACCACCAGTGAGCGACCTTGTCACTCGGTCCCCAAAGGTCAAGTCCTCGAGCATGCGGTTCAGGTGCGTCACAAATGTTCCGCTTGGGTAGTGGACGCACACAGAAGCTGTCGCTGACGCGCGCGTGTGTATGTTCCTGTCTCGCGATGCACAGAGGTGCAGGTCGACAGTTCGCAGCCGTCAGCTCCGTGCAATCCAAGAGCCTGCGAGAGATTATGGTGAGGTGCCGCTAGCAATGTGCATGCAAGCGTGTCTCGGACTCGTTCAATGTCGATTTTCGTGCGTAAGCTCACACGTGCAGGTCTGCACGTCACTCGCAGCACCGAACCGAGTCGATCCAGTACGAGGCGTACGACCACGATCTGCTCAGCGCGTCTGCGATGGCGATCCGCCAGCGCTCGAGCAGCTCGAGTGACAACAACGCACTGCCGTCTACGCGCGCTGCTAAACATGCGTTGCCGGTCGCGCCAACCTCGTACTTGAGCTTCCCGAGTGTCACATGAGCCTCTGCGTCGTCACGCCTTGCGACTCGATCCACTTTGGTCGCGGTGCTACATAGCGCAGCCTGCAGCTACAAGCATGGCATCGAGACGCGACTCGACGGCCGCGAGGCGCTTCATGCTCGCTGCGTGGTCGGCTCGCAGTGCGTGCAGCAGCTGCTCACGGACGTCGTGCAGCTCGAGCGCCGCGCTGCTGTAGTCGCCAATCGCGCTCTTGCGGAGCGCGCGCTGCTCGGCCACGCGCGCAAACATCTCGTCGGTCACTGCGTCATCGACATGAGACACCGCGTCCGTCACGCACTGTGAGTGTTGGGCATCCAAGTAGTGGTAGCGCCATCTATGCGCACACATACACGCACTCAGCAGTCGGACATGATGAAGACAGAGAGGTCGGTGCGTACGTTTTGACAGGCGCTTGGACCCACGCGCTGCAGCGTCGGAGCGACGCCACGCTGCTTGGATCGACTGCGCGCACACATGCTCGAGACGGCGTTCGTGCTCCTGCCGCCGCAGCAGAAACACGAAGCGCCGGTCACGCTCTGCGAGACTCACGAAGCTAAAGATCGCAGCGCTCTACAACACCACAACACGACGCAAGCGGCGTGCGCAGCAGCAACAGCGTCAGTCAACGCGGACCAGCAGCCAGCACGAGCAGCCCTATCTCCACACGCAGAGACACACTGAGAGACAGCGCCGCACGTACGAGCACGCCGACGAGCAGGATGCCTGCGAGCATGCCGCCGAGCACGAGCAGCACTTGACCGGCGACCGTGACAGCGCCGAGGTCGCCGTACCCGATCGTGCCCATCGTGAGCACGACGAGCCACATGGCGTTCCAGAGCGGCGCCAAGTGCGGGTTCACAGGCGCTTCGACGATCGCGAGCGCATATGCCGTGAGCACGAGCGTCATCGTGAACGCTGCGAGGAGGAACTTGAACGGATGCGACCGCAAAAAGCACTTGACGGCGAACAGCGAGCTGAACGTGTCGACGTGGTGCACGACGCCGAGGTACGACGTGCGGTAGCTGCTCGTCCACACACCGAGACAGAGAGCGTGAGGGGTGAGCGTGTATGTACACACGTAAGTTGTCAGTCATGTAGACACACACACGCAGCGACGGACGCACTTGGTAAAGTCCGAGAGGTTGCGCACGACACGCGGGAGCATGTAGAGCCGAAGGAGCGAGAAGAGTCCGAGCACTTCGTAGCTAGCGACGTCGTAGGCGGTGGCGAGTCGGTCATAGCAGCAGCGGTGGCGATAGAGAGACATTGCGTCAGTCAGTCGTGGTCGCACATATATCAGCGACTTGGCTTAGGACGTACGACACCCGACTCAAACAAACCACCGAACACTTGGAGGCGTACGGGTACGAGTACACGAGGTAGCAGCTGCCGCGGTCGACCGTGAACGCACTCGGACACGCTGCCGCTGCGTTGTCGTCGACGTAGAACTTCCACTCGTACACGCGAAAGCTGCCGCGCACGCCTGGCGGCACGACGATCGCGCAGATGAACAGCTCGGCGAGTAGCTGCACGAGCTGCATCGGCATGCGGTAGAGCGCGACGTGCGGCGGCACGACGTTGCGCGCAATGAGGATCTGCCGCTGCAGCACAAAGCGCCAGACCACGAGCGCGAGCAGCAGCAGCGACACGACGCAGTTTGCAACGCGCAGGCACAGCTTCGACAGCTCGCTCTCGGTGTACTCGTTGTCGATGAGCACCATCACGATGCCGCTCTGGGTGAGTTGTATGACGGCGTGTGCATGTGTGTGTACGTCCAACATGAGCATCAGAGCTGGCCGCATACGACTGAATGTATGTATGCTGGCGAGTAGGTGTGGCGGAGTGAAGACGCAAGCGCTCACGCACCATTGCGAGTACGAACGCTACATTCTCGATCATGCGCCGCTGCTCGTAGTGCGTGTGGATGTTGCAGATCGTCTGCAGACGCACATTGCGGACGAGAAACGATTACGTACGCACACACAGAGACACATACGCATACACGCATACAACGATGGCCGAGTGAGTGAACGAGTAAGCACACGCCACGGCAGCAGGCAACACCGCGTCGCCTCACTTGGATCGCTTTCTTGGCGTCACGCAGCTGCACGTCGCTGTCGCTGCGAGTGGATGCCGGTGGCAGGTACGAGCTGCGCCGACGCTCGAGACTCGCGGAATGGTCTTCCTCGACTTGCCTCTCCACAGCCGCGCGCTCGGCCTCGAGCGCCGAGCTGCGACGCCGCACGAGCACAGGTGGCACCGCCTGCATCGTGGCTGTGTTTGTCACGTCGTCGAATATATCACATGTTGAACCCAAGTGATGAATTTTTATTCGGTAGTCATTTTCAACATTATACAAAATGACGCGATGAAAGGATACACGGTTTGTGGTTTGTTATGGGACAGGAAGCAGATTGAAGGTTTGCTGGAGCACCAATTATTATATCATTCGGTATTTTGATATGTGTTCTGTGGCTGACTGCATCAGCTATTTATCTATTTACTTCACTTTTGTTTGGTTGACACGCTTCAGACATGCAGGAAGCGCTGGAGACTGGCACGATCGTCGAGGTGACGCACGTGCTCAGCGGCGTGCGCTTCCGCGCGCTCATCGAAAAGAAAAGCGATGGCCCTGCAACGTCTGGAGCTGTGCAGCAACTGAGTCTCTGCCGCATCGAGCGGCCGTACGAGAAGGTGCGCGTCGCACTCAATGGCCAAGTCGGCTGGGCAGTCGCAGCGACCAAGTTTGCTGCGTTCCTCGTCGAAGCCGCAAGCGCAGACGAGGTCGCGAGCGTCAGCAGCGGTGATATCCACTGTGCGCGTGTTGCAAGCGATGGCGCCACGCACGCAAAAGAGCAGGAGTGGCTCGTGCACTTTCGATCGATCGCGAACCAGAAGAAGCTCAACCGCGAGCAGACGCTCGGGTGGTACATTGGTGGCAGCACCGAGCCACTCGCGAGCGACGCAGGCGAGCTAACTGGGCTCGTCGGCGATGCAGCACGCGGTGCCTCGAGCTTGTTCCGCATTGCAGTAGTGTCGCAGCGCGGTGCATTCGCGCTCGATGCAGCCAAGATGGTCTTCCACGACGCGTTCAAACGCAGCGCATCTGCGCTGACCGAGTCGCAGCGTCGGTCGTTCATCGAGAACGGGTACCTCCAGATCCGCGACGTCGTGCCGCTGCGACTCGTGAACGCGGCGCTGCGCCGCATCAACCACGAACTCGGCATCCCAGGACGCATGATCGACGGCGGCGTCGAAGGCAGCGCCAAGCTCGCCGGCAACGTCTCGAACTCGCAGGACGTGCTCAACCTCATCGAGCTCTCGGACGCCTGGCAGTATGTCGAGGCGCTGCTCGGTCCCAGCAGCGTTGCAACGCCACGTGGTGCACAGATCGCGATGCGGTTCCCTGAACTCGGCGAACCGCGCGAACCGCTCGGCACCGAGTGGCACACGGACGGCATGCGCCAGGGCAAGCGTCATCCGTTCAGCCTCCTGCTCGGCATTGCGCTCTCGGACGTGCGCGAGCCACTCGCAGGCAACTTGACGGTGTTTCCCGGCTCGCACCGATCGCTCCACGCGCTGCTGACTGCCGACGGCAAGCTCGCCGGCTACGCGGACGAGTGCTACCGCGCCGAGAGCGTCTGGGGCGACGGCACGCTCCCAGACCTCGGCACGCCCGTGCAGCTCCTCGCAGCGCGCGGCGACGTCGTGCTCGCGCACCCCAACTTGGCGCACCGCGGCGGCCTCAACTTCTCACCGGACGTGCGCTACCAGATCTACTTTCGCCTCAAGCACATCGACCACGCAGCGCGGCAGCGCGACACGGGTCTCTGGGCCGACTTTGATGGTCTCCGCGACCTACTGCTCGACACATGAGTCACTACGTCTCATTAGCCATCGATCATGATGCTGCAAAGTTGTTATATCTACTACTACTGGTGATGCGTGAGTCACCTGTCCTGCGCTCCTCGCCCTGGCCGCCACGGAGCGGCAGTGCGCTCGTTCGGACCGCTGCAGCTCGTGTCTAAATCCTCCATTGTCCTCCCGCCCCAGCGCACCGCCCATTCTCAGCCGCCTCCGCGACCATCATCACCCCCATCATTGTTGTCGCTATCGTCCCCATACTACATGCACTTACACTATTCTGCGCAGCTGCGCGTCGTCATTCGACACGCCGCAGCCACACGCGCCAGCCCGAGCGCCGCATCGCGTGCAGCTCCCGCTCTCGGTCGCGCCGAGGTGCGGACGCTCAAAGCTCTTGCCGCCAAACGCAGCAGGAGGCACAGCGTGTGCGTACCCACGCGCCTCGGCGCTCGCGAGACTGTTCGCCTCTGCAATGCCTGCCGCACTGAGCGGCGGTCCGGAAGCCGCTGCTGATGTCGACGCGAGGATGTCCTGGAAATTCATCTTCCGTCGACGCGCGTCCGTGAACAAACCCATGTCGAGCGTATGCGAGCGGCCGTCGCGCGGCTGCCCCATGGTTGGGCCACCGCCCATGCGCGGCAACGTGTTGCGCGTCGAAAGCGACGGCAAGCCCGATAGAGCGCCTGGTGCACCCGGTGGCGCCGGCATACCCATACTGCTGCTGCTGCTGCTGCTGCTTGCAACTGGCCGCGGCTGCGGTTGTGGACGCATGAACTGCCCGACGTTGATCGACATCGACCGCGCCTGGCGAGCCGCGTCCGTGTTGCTGTAGCCGTGGGCCGCGTACTGCCCGCTGCTGCTGCTGTACGACGGCGGCGGCAGACCGTTCGGGTGCGAGTAGAACGCGTCCGGCGCGTCTTGCCGTGCCGATGATGGCGGCGGGGGGAACTGCGGGTTGCCGTTCCCAGGGATCGACGACCGCTGCATCGACAGCGCGTTCGGTCGCGGCGGGAACATCGGGTTCCCGTTCGATGGGATCGACCGATGATGGCCTGCTGCTACCTCGCGCCGGTCGCCAAACCCACTTGGCGGAAACATCGGGTTGTCACGCGTTGGGATCGACCGACCCGGAAGCGCGCGGCGCTAGTCGAATGAACAGCAGCAGCAGCGTGAGCACTTTCGATCAACGCGACTCGACAGCAGCAGCAACAGACAACCACACACACACACACGCGCATACTCACACTTGGACTCAGCCCCGGCGCGCCGTTCTGGATCGCGTAGTTCGCAGCACCGATGCGCTCGCGGTTGTTCTTGAACCAGAGCTCGATCTGCTGGACGTCAAGACCCGTGTCGCGCGACAGCTGCAGCTTCTCGGGGTCCGTTGGGAACGGGTACTCGAGGTGCGAGTGCGTCGCGACCCAGTCCTGGAGGATCTTGAGGCTCCGTGGCGACATCGCTGCTGCGCCGCGGCGGAACCGCTTGTCGCTCGGACCAAACGCGTCGGCATCTCCGCTGTCGGGTGCAAGCACGCGCTTGCGCATGCGCATCGCGTCGAGGTAGCCATCCATCTCGGTGCCGGGCAGTGCCTCCGAGTGGGATCGGCCTGCGCGAGGCGCGTAGCCGACCGGCGACGGCGCGTGGGACGGCGGCGGTGGGTACATTGGCGCGACGCGGCCGTACGGACCGACCTGCACTTGTGGATGCGGCGCGCCGAGACTGCCGGCATCAAACGAGTGGCGCACGACACCGCGCGCTGCGCCAGGTGGTGGGAACTCGCCGTCTCGGTACCTGCCGTTGCGTTCGTCAGACAGACCGACCCCCACGGCGTGAGCGACTGCTTCAACCGAACAGACGACAGATATGCGAGAACAAGTAGCGCACGTACGCGTGCGGGTGCGGCATGCTGCCGATAGCTGCAAAGCCGTCGTGCGGCTGCGTCTTCTCGTACTCGATCGCGCTCTGGAGCTGGCGCGAGTGCTCGCGGCGCATCATCGGCTTCCATATCCGCTTGCGCGCGTTCGTGAACCAGTTCGTGAGCTGCTTCATGTTGATACCGGTCTTCTTGAGCAGCATCTGCTTGTCCTGTGGTAGTGCACACAGTCGAGCGAGCAGCCACCGACGAGGTGTGAGCCATGACGAATGATACACACTCATACACACATGCATACAGATAGGACGCACCTCGTCGGTCGGATACGGGTGCTTCACGTGCTCCGGCGAGAGCATCCAGCCCTTGAGAATCGCGACCGTGTGTGGCGGGAGCTCTCGCCGCGACTTCTTCGTCGCATTCGCTTTCTTCTCGTCGTTGTCGTCGTCGTTGTCGCCGGCTTTGCTACCAGTCGATGCGCCAGGGTTGCCGTCCTCTGTCTGTACGTGGGCCTTCTTGACAGCTTTCGGGGCACTACCGCCAGCGCTGTCATCACCATCGTCGTCGTCGTCGTCATCGTCGGGCTCGTCGCCGTCGTCGCCATCGCTGTCTCGGTCGTCCTTGCGGCCGCGACTCCGAGTCGCTGACTCACGATTCGCGACAGCGGACGCTCGATCTTTCGTAGCAGTTGATGCGCCAGTCGTGGCGCTGCCGCCAGCGTAATGCGGAGACGAGTACGGCAGCGCGCGCTTGACGTCTGCAGCGCTCGGCTCGGCCGTCATCATCGCTCGCGGGCGGTGCGTGTGGGAGAGCAAGTGTGTGTGCGGACTCGTGGTCGCTAAGCGCGTGTGCGTCGTGGTGTTTCGGCGCGGAGGTCGTGGTGAGTGGCGCGGCAGTGACGTCGTCGGCCGTGCACACACACGCTGCTGTCACGCTGTTGCTCGGGAATCGACTGAGCGTCTTTTTTCTCTTTTGCTTGGGAAGCAGCCGGCTGTTGTTGTCTGTTGTTTGTTGTTGGCGGTGTCGCTGAGACGCCGAAGACGATGTTGATAGAGAGCGCGCGCGACGAAAGTTAACCGTATTGGTGATGTCAAACTGAAACATTGCGGTCCGTTGCGCCAAACGCTGTCTTGGGGATGTCTCCCAATAGCCAAATCAAGTGAAACCATCGCACAAGAATGTCAAGCGAAGTTATTCACATCTGTCAAGCGAAAGTATGCTTGTCAAACAGCGTAATTTGATAGAAACCGAGCGCTCATTGAGGTATTTCCATTAAACAATGTGCGCCAAACGTAGTTTAGGATAACACAGCGACCGTTTTACGCAATTGACAGATTGTCCATCGCCCTCAAAAATTTCAGATGTCACCCGTCTCCATCACATACTGGTGTAGCACACACGGTTTCTGCTGTCCCGCCTCGATTCTCACTCGGACTAAATCAATCGCACGAAGTCGCGCGTATCAACCGACTCCTTCTGCCTCGCACATTTGAGGTCAGACGTCACCTCTGTCAGCATGTCTGACGCGCAGGAAGTTGACTCGACAGCTTGCGTGACGACATATCAGAGTGCACAGA
>JAASGP010000613.1:0-15265 GCA_023334275.1 Globisporangium carolinianum | reverse complement strand
TCCAGTCACCCACACTTGTTGTTGCTCTAGTCTATCGACTCTCTCGCTCTCACGCTCTCACTCTCGTATCTACTACGCGTACGCAATGGCGCGTAGACACTGCAGCAGTCAGTCGCACTGCTCCAACTGCCGTGCTGCCGATTGGTCGGCTGTCCGTCCGTCCCCACGCAGCGCTGTCGACAGTGTTTGCGTACGACACCGCTACTGGTTCCCAGTCTTGACCTGCCGCTTCGCTTCGAGCTTCGCGACGACGTTCGCTTCGAGGCGCCGAATGTCGTCCATCGAGAGCCCAAACCAGTCGTCTGTGAGGCACTGCGCCTGTTGGATCCGTTGCGGCAAGTCAGTTGTAATAAGCTACAAACGACAGTAGATAGAGAGCCAGACAACGCACCTGACGCAGTGTGTTGTGAAACAATTGGCGCTGCTGGTCGCGAATGATTTTCTCGGCCTAGGAGTGTGTGTACACAAGAGAGAGAGAGAGTGATGGTCAGTACGTGTTGCTGCAATCGAGCTTGACGAGTAGAGCAAACCTGCAGTATACACGCACACATACCTTGCCCTGGACGCCCCAGTACTCAAAGTTGATGCGCACAGCTTTGTAGCACGTCATGATCGGCGTGACGTTCTTCTGCCAGCCCTTCTGCAGCGGCCCGCGCGACGTCTTGACCGATTTGTACTGCAATGCCCAAGCCAGTGAGTGATGGTCAGTGAGCGCAACGCGCAGTCCATCACTGCACACACAGTACAACAGCAGCAGACGTACAGTCGCTGGATCGCAGTCGTCCTTGAGCGTCTGCTTCGGTAGCTTCTCCGCAATGTCGAGGCTGATCAGCAGCACATGCAGCACACACGTACGCACAAATATCAAGTCAGTCAGTCCTCGCCATATCCATATCCATCCATATCCATGCGAGCAAGTACGTACTACTCGATCTTGCGGTTCGTGAGTTCGTTGTTCGACATGCCGAGCGCATTCTCAGTGTCGCCGGCGTCTGCGACATGCATCGACTCGATGCAAATGTAAAACTTGCTCTTCGCCAAGTACCCGTTCGTGATGACCGTCACGCAGTGCGGATACGCGTTCCAGGCCTCTTCAACGAGCACCATACTGTCCTCTGGGCAGCTATATATGCATGCATATGCATACACTGTCAGCCGAGTACACTTGTACGACAGTAGACGTGTACACAAGCGCATATGTACACGTACAATGCAGAGACAAAGCCGGGGATCTTGGACTTGCAGTAGTAGTGCTTGAGCGTGTACTGCCCCGCGCTGCGTGGGATCGTCCAGCCCGAGATTGCCGAGACGCCCATGTGGCCGTCAGTGTTGTCGTACGGTTCGTTCTTGAGGATCTCGACGCCCTCGCCGTCGCCGGTCATCTTCTCGCTCGCGTCGACGACCATGTAGAGCTGCGCGACTTGGAACTCGTCGACCGTCATGTGCAGCGGCACGCGGAACTCGTGGATCAGCACCATGATGGGTGTGGAGGCACGAGTTGTGTAGATTGGAGGAGGTAGTGGTGGCGGCAAGCACGGGCAAGCGAGCAAGTGACGGCGGCGCGAGGCAGGGGGAATGCGGGAGTGAGTGCTGCTGCTGCTGCTCTTGCCGCTTTTTGGCTGTCACGCGTCGTCTGGAAAGCGCAAGCAGCTTTCTGTCTTTGTGATGCTCGGTAGATGCATGCCCTGTCATATACGATGAGCATCTATCAAGCCATAAGAGTAGTTTCCGATACTGATCATGTTTTGACAAAATCGATATGCGAGGCAGAGAAGAAATGGTGGCAACTGAGCGGAATGAGGCCAGTATTGCAGTGCAGCACAATCACAAGCGACATTCAGACAGCGGTTCTGTATGACTTTCATTCGTATCCAGACATGCTCCTGTCGTCACAGATTGAAACATCCGATGTATTCGAATTAGTGCTAGTTCTTCGACGTACATTGTCCAACTGCCGTAATGTTCACGTGTCAAAACGCTAACTCGGTTGTCAATCTATCCACTGCAGTTAACCAATCGCTAACAATTGGAGGTCGCAGTCGCGAGAGATGTGTCACGACGAGCAGCGCGAACTCGTCGAGGCAGTCGATGACGTGCTCAAGAGCTGCTGCTCGAACAAGCAGCTGCAGATCGACGAGTCGCAGGACGGTGCACTCGATGGCGACATGCAGTGACAACACACGAGCAGGGTCCTTTCGTCATTCTCTTATGTACTCGCTCTCGCTGTCTTGCAACATCGCTACGTCCCACGCGTCGTAACCGCCAACGTTGTGGCGTCGACATCGGACCGATCGCTATCGTCATTGCCATTGGACCACGAGCTGCCAGATCGACTCGACGGACTCGAGATGACCGACAGCATGACGCTTGCAGTCGACTACCAAAGCATGCGCCGACGTCCGCACACTTGCGCATGCTCGCTCTTGTCTACTTCCGCAGACGCAGCAAGAGCGACTTGTTCGCCTTGACCTTCTTCTGGAGCTGCATGAGGCCAAAGAGCAGCGCTTCGGCCGTCGGTGGACAGCCTGGGACGTAAATGTCGACTGGCACGATGCGGTCGACGCCGCGCACGACTGCGTACGAGTAGTGGTAGTACCCGCCGCCGTTCGCGCAACTGCCCATCGACACGACGTAGCGCGGCTCGGGCATCTGGTCGTACACGCGACGCAGCGCTGGCGCCATCTTGTTCGTGAGCGTGCCGGCGACGATCATCACGTCGGTCTGGCGCGGCGACGCGCGAAAGACCATGCCGAAGCGCTCAAAGTCGTAGCGCGAACCAGCGACCTGCATCATCTCGACTGCGCAGCACGCGAGACCGAACGTCATGGGCCAGAGCGAGCTGCGGCGACCCCAGTTCACGAGGTCGTCGACCTTCGACACGACGTACTCTGCACGTACATGTAGCGAGACAAGTGTATACAATAGGTGTGTATGAGTGAGACGGCCGCACTGCTTGCGTGTACACACACACACACACTAGTACGCATTGCACACGGCTGCGCTACGCACCGACGCTGTTGCGCGCAGCAGCATTGCCCGCGAGCAGCTCCGAGATGTCGCCTCGCTGCGCGACCTGGTTCTCAGCCGTAGCAGTTGAGTGGATAGCGGCAGCAGCCGCGACGTTCGGTGTCGCGACAGCGTGTTTGGCCGCGAGGGCGCTCGTGCGGCGCGCGATCGTGAGCATGGCGGCACGTGGGGAGCTTCTCGGCGCTTCGCGACTCGCTGGGAAGACTGACTGGGGCGACAACGACACAAGCGAGCAGGGGCAGCCACAGACAGAGCGCCGAGTGGACCACCCGAACGCCAAACGAAACGATATTCCGTCGACATCATTTCGTTTAATATCCGAATTTAACAGCATGTCCTGGTTTTAAAGATAAAAGCAATCAAAGAAGATAATAAAACGAAGGATAAACACAAAAACAATAAAACGCATCATAAAATGGATGTAAAGTAATACTGTAAGAGCAGTAAGTGCAATCAGTTCAGTTAGGGTACATATACGTTTGATGCACCAAGACAAACCAGTATTCATCATTCACATGATAGAGCACATACAGAATAGGTAATTGCAACAATATTGGTGCTAGGGTATGATAACAATAAACCCATTTGCGATATTAAGACAATATATATATTGATTGACTATTCGTATCATCAGGTAAAAGACGTACAAACAAAGTGCAGCTGGTATGATGAAGTTCAAAAGGCGACGTTGTTGACATATTTGTCATTCATGTTAGCATATTAAATGTTATATTAGACTAGTTATATTGTGAATTATCAACACAAGAATAAAATAAAACGAGACCGAGCAGCTCAGCGAATACCATAATTCGTTCAACGATTTGCATACAATGAATATCTGCTTCGCATTTATATATTGGTATTGTGAGTTTGCAACACTATCGACGATTAGCATATTCTACATCGCAAACGCCAAGCCAATGGCATAGGAGTGCTTTGTAATGCAGATTGATGATCGCGAGTCGTCCTTCGACGTGGTGGTCTCGGAGTACATCCCGTCGATTAAGTTCTGCCAATCCGTTGTGCATGCACGCGCTTTAGTATACCGCCATAGTTGAGCATGAGGCAATAGCATTCGACCCATTATACAAAGCAGCAAATGATCTACAATGCAATCATACCTCATGCGCGAGCAGCTGGCCACTACGTCCGTTCGAGAATCTGTCCATGATCCTGACAAAACGCGAGACCCCTAACGTCGAGTCGCGCGGATGTACGCACATGTCTGCCATCTTCTAGTTTCGTTGATTTCTATTACGTCATTTTCATGTGCAGTTGTCTTTCGCAATAACGATCACAAGGCGCAAAGACGTTTTGTCGACCACCTTGGTATCTACCTCATGCACTCTTTGGAGTAACATACAAGTCTACATGTAGATGTGCTACGCGGTTCACGACGATTGTAATTTTATCAGTGGGCAGAAATGTAAGTCTAAGCGCCAGTACTTCATTGTTGGTTCGTTGTCGTTCAAAGCCACGTACGTATATCGATGTTGTTTTTTATTCCCACCTTTATTACTGAGTTGTTTGCAGCCATGTGAAAATGGTCTCAACTACCTTGAATTGCCAATTTCCGAAATATGTGCCTCTGTCGATCACGACAAAAAACCGAATCAGTCGTAGCAGCAAACGCACATTGCGCAGCGCGGCGAAAAGAGCAGCGCAGTGGCCACGCGGCCTATCGGCTGGCCAGCTCCGTCAATAATGTCGATGCTGATGTCGCTGTCGTTGTTTGCAGTCGTGTTGCTGTTGCTGCTGGTAGCGGTCGCTTCGCTCTTAGTGTGTGCAAGCCGCTCGCCATGGCGGCCGATGACCAAGTACGACGCGTTTGTCGCTGCGACGTAGTCCTGGATGCTCTCGGCGATCGTCGCGCCAACTGCGAGTGGCAGCACGTCCACAGCGCCTCGCAACTGTTTGCATGCATACATGCACAACGATCCAAGTAGCCGTGCAAAGGCGTGTGCGCAGATGTCCACAGCAACAGTTGTCAATGCGTCAGTACGTCGGTCAGTCAGGCAGTGTCGCCATATCGGCACACACACACACGCCAAGACCCGATGCATGTGCTGCGGCGGCGGTTAAGCTCGCCCATTCATCGTCACCTTGCACGCTTCGAGCACCTCGCGATGACACTCGAACGGCTGTTCGTCGTACTCGCCAACAATTGGCTTGCTGTAAAAGTGCACGACGCGCACTGCGTCAGCGCTTCGTGCGATCTTGAGAGCAGCCCGAACGCACTGCGCAGCGCATTGCGACCGGTCGACTGCAACAACAATGACGTTCTGTCGGTACACCAGTGCGTTCACTGGTGCTGGTGGCACGACGAGCACGTTCACACTCACACGTAGCTTTAGCAGCTCGCGCGGAACGTGCGCGAGTTGCTCGACGGCCGGACCGGCCTTGCCGACGGTACCGACGACGACAAAGTCGGCCTCGTCACTGTATTGCAGCAAGTGGCGCGCGACCGACGTGGTGCTCGACTCGCTTGTGATCGTGACGCGGTTCGTCGGTAGCTTGAGCCGCACACAGTGCGATTTGTACTCTGTAGATATAGTCACTCAAACAACTGTGAGGCGATTGCGTTACGCGCGTATGGCGTGGCGTGCGTCCAGCATCAGATCGCACCGTCGAGGAGGAAGTCGGTCGAGACGACTGGGAGCTGCAGACTGCTGCTCTGCTGCTCGTTCACGTGCAGCACTGTGAGCGGACCGTAGCGGCAGAGTCGCGCTGCGACTTCGAACGCCATGTACGACTGTCCTGTAGCAGCAGAGAACAGTCTGTGAGGTGCATGCTCGAGGCGTGTGTGGACCATGTGACTGATGCGTCTGCTTACGGCTGCCGTCGACACCGACAACAAACGATGCGGTCGGGAGCAAGCGCTCGCTACGTGCATGTTCTGTGTGCGAGTGAGCGAGTGTGATGCACGACCATGCACATAGTGAGCGATACAACTCGTCGGTATGCCAATGCCAGCAGCGAGGTCTGACCATACACCACGCGCGAACCTGCTTCGAGGTCGCGTCGTAGCGCTGCGAGGCAGTGGTGGAGGTCAAGGAAGAAGCCGACTTCGCTCTCGCGTGCAGCAGTCGCTGGGTCGTACGCAGCGTCCTCCATCACGCGACAGAGTTGCTCGTACGCGGATGCTGAGACTTGAGGCGCAGTGACTGCGCGTACGCGCGCGAGGAACTGCTCGGAGTCGCTAAGCAGCGCACTGCGGAACGCGTCGTCGTCCACATCGTCCTCCTGTATGGCCGTGCAGCCGACCGACATGCACACATGAACATTGCACATTCAGTGCATTCTCGCATTCGCTGAGTGCGCGTCGTCGTGGTAGTCCGTACCTCTGCGACGCTGAGCGCCAAGCGCGCGAGCGCGAGACTCTGCTCGAGCGCCTGCGAGAGCTTCCGCATAGCAAACACGTCGCGCATGATGGACACGCTGCTGTCTATGTGTGCGGGTAGACGCGAATCGGTGCCAACAGCAGACAACCACGACGTCTCGTAGACAAACGAGCGCAACGCGTCGCTTCGTGCTGGCGACTCTATCTCGTCAAGAACCCTTTCCAAGCTACGAGACCTGACTGACTGACTGAACAAGTGCATCCGAGATGGCAGTAACACAGGACATGTGCAACGACAGCGTCGTTGGTCGCCCCACACTGTGATCGCGATCGCATCGCGTTCGCTCGGCAGCAGCAGCAGCAGCAGGTGCCTGACTGATCGACTCACTCTGCGTGTTTGCCTTTACCAAACAACTTGGTGCACAACGCTGTGTATCGTGCTCTATCGACAATGTGTCGTGCTACTACTACCACTGTTGTTGTTGTTGCTGCTGCTGCTGGGGACCTGGTGGCGGCGGCAAGCGACGTCGTGGGTCGCGCGGATCGACCATCGGACGCTTCAGATCCGGCTGCATCTGCTGCTGTTGCTGCATCTGCATCGGCGGTGGCGGCATCATACCAAACACGCCACGAGAACCTGCTGGTGGCGGCCATCCACTACCTTGTGGTGGCGCTGCCGAGTGCCCCATCTCGTCCTCGCGACTGCGCTTCATACCCGTCAGGAGTGCAGCAGGCGGCGGTGGCGGCATCATCAGCCCACGCGGCGGCGGCGGTGGTGGCGGCATCATTCCGCCAGCTACGTGTTGCTGCTGCTGGAGATGGCGCGGCGGTGGCGGCGGTCCACGCGCACCAAACGCTCCAGCTGCGATCGCAGCCGGTGGTCGCATCTGCATCGGCATCGGCTGTGCGTGGCGGCCGCCGCCGATCGTCATCCCTGGACCACTACCAGCTGCGATCGCAGCAGCAGCCGTCGCAACACCAGCAATGCTGCTCGCGTCGAGCGGACAGTCCTGCTTCCAGTGGCCTTTTTGCCGGCACTTGTGGCACAAGTAGCCCTCTGGCGGGACTTTTGGCTCCAAGCAGTCCGAGATGTAGTGCCCTGGGACATTGCAGCGCTTGCACAGGTAGCCCTCGGGTGGGACTTTGCGGCCATCGGGGCCAATAGTCCCGCTACTGCCGGTCCCAGGCTGGTCTTTCGTTGGGCAGTCTTCGATCCAGTGGCCCTTGATGCCGCAGCGATTGCACGTGTACGACTCGGGCGGCGCGCGCCTTCCGCCAGTGCCGCTACTACTACCAATACCACCAGGTCTGTTACTATTGTGCGGATCAAACCCGCTGCGCTGCGCAAACGTCTGGAAGCTCGCAGCGTTGATCGCACTCGCGCGGATGCCGCCGTGCACGCCGTCGCCCATGCCAGGAAGCAGGAACGTTTGGTCCGATGCCGCATCAGCGCCCGCGCGCATCGCCTGGTCGAGTGCGATCGCGTCTGCGTCGTGCAGCACGCTGTGGCCGCCGTTGTACTTGTCGTCCATCGGGTCGCCCGGACGGTTGCGGCACCAAAACTTGGTCGAGTGGTCGTTGCTCCCGGTCGCAACGACGTGCCCAACCGGGTGCCACTGGATGTCCCACACGGCCGTGTCGTGCGCCTGCGGAATCGACGCGAGCGCCGTGTCCTTGCTGGTAGGCATACCCAACGCAATCGATTGTATGTGAGTGTCGTTTGTACCAAATAGTCACTAGTAACACCTGGCACGTGGAACAACCAGTCACATACAGCACTCTATCACCCTATCACCCATATGCACAAAACACCCAAAACAACGTACCCAACTTCCCAGTACATGAGCGAGCCGTCGTACGAACCGCTCACAAAGAGCCGCTCGTACCACGGGTGCCACGCAAGCGACGTGACTTCGCGCGCGTGGCCTTTCAGCGTCGCAAACTCCTTGAGCGTCCGGATGTCGTAGAGCTTAATGAGCTGGTCGCGACTTGCGGTCAAGAGCCAGTTCCCATTCGCGTTCCACGCGACTTTGAACACTGTGTTCTTGTGGCCGTGGAGCGTATTCAGGCTGTTGCCGGTCTTCGGGTCCCAGATCTTCACGAGGTTGTCTTTGCTCCCAGATGCCAACAGGCTCTTCTGCGGGTGGTACGCAACGCACTTGACGTCCCAGCCGTGGCCTGTGAGCACGCGCTCTTCGCGGCCGCTCTCAAAGTCCCAGATCTTGACCGTCGCGTCGTCCGAGCACGAGACAAACTTGAAATCCGTTGGCGAGAAGCTCAGCGACCGCACGGCTTCGCGGTGGCCTTGAAGCAACTGGACGTTCGTCATGCTCGACTGCCAGTACTTGATCACGCCGCCGTGGTCGGCCGTGACGAGCCAGTTGTCGTTGTGCGACCAGACCATCGCCCGTACGGCGTCGTCGTGGGCCTGGAGGATCGTCTCAAAGTTGAATGCGAGGCCGTTCCAGAGCGTGAACTCGCCAACCGAGTTGCCGGTGATGAGCCGCCGGCCCTCCGGTGTCCACGTGAGGCAGTTCACTGGGCACCGCTGCTTGTTGGTCGAGCACCGGCAGAATTTCGTACAGATGCACGACGCGAGGTCGTCGCTGCCGAGGAACGCAGCTGGTGGGAGCATCTGCCGCTTAAAGAACGAGTGCGGCGGTAGTGCGCGCCCACGAAACGTCCGCGCGAGCTGGAAGCGCCGCTGCACAATGTAGTTGATGATCGTCGCATTCGGGTCGACGCTCTTGCGCACGATCGGTTTGCGCATGCGTTTGTGGGGCGGCACGCCGCCAGCGTATTGGCTCGCGCCGACCTCGTGGCCGCTCTTGAGCACCTGTGCTGGATGCAGCTCGCCAGTTGCGAGCGGCGCCACGGCGCTGCTGCCATCGCCACTGCTGCTGTCGCGACTCTCCGTCTCCATGAGGTGGCGTGACTGCTGCTGATGAGGGCGATTGGTGCAGCAATCTTTGGCGAGGGAGAAATAGGCTGGCCAAAATGCAATGGTAGATGTATACCAAGTATCAGATCAAATGGACTTGCGTATGAGAGCATGGATGATCGCGATCTGGTACAATATACCATATAAACGCGAGAATAGGATACTCGACCCGAAGTGTGCGCGATGCAAGCAAACTCGAAGCAATAGGAAGCCCTCGAGACTTGCCAGCGAGACTCGAGTGACTGCGATGGCTCGTGCAGACAGCACGTTGCGCTGCGTTGCAGACATCATAGAGACGCTTTGGGAATCGCGAGTCAGTTCTCCTGACTTTGCAAGTGTACATTGTTCGCTCGAGCGACTAGGACGATCGCTCTCGATCGTTTAGCATTTCCCTAGTCGTGACGTTGTTTCAGGTCGACCATCAACGTACAAGACGACCTCAAGACAACCTAGAACGTAACAGGTCATGTCGATCTCGGAGTGTACTTGCACATTCCACTACCGCTACCAGAGTCCATGATAGCGAATGTCGTTGACCTGGGGATGTCCGCAGCTCGTCTAACCGATGGCGATTTTCTGACTCCTAAGCTAAGCAGACTGGCAACTGAAGATAGTCAGCAGCACTGCGATCGGCGAGTCTCGACTAAGACGATCCTTGTTGCAGAGAGAACGGCTTGCTATCGACGTTGTCGTTAGCTGTGGTAGATTTGCTACTGAGCTGCCTGAAGGCTGCATGCGCCTGACAGTGCGCACTCATGGTCGTGCTTCATTTCGCTCACTTCTCGATACTTTGAAGAAATGGCGTGCTTTCGGTATTTGCTCTCATTCCGTTCCTGCTTGACGCATGCGCTCCACCCTGCTGCATCGCAAATGGAATCTGCAATGTGTAAGAGAGAGAGAGATTGAACAGGGCTGCGACGGGATTTGATGGTTCGCGTCTACATGCCAACAGATTCGGCAGTGTTTGTGCTAGACCACTTTGACGACTACCACGGCATAGGCAGACAGACATTGACAGGTACGCCATCGACGTTGGACAAGAGTCGATTCCGCTTGGAGTGGCTACAGCCATTGCTAGTGCTACTACTGCTGGCGAGTACGTTAGCGCTTGCATGGTGCACTATACTTTGTCGCCTGACCACTGTACTACGATCGCGTTGTCGAGTTTGTCGAGTTTATCGACACTACGATCGGCGGTCATTCAGTTTTATGGATTCTATTCGTGAATGTCTTCACTATCACATTCGAGTTCCATCGCTTTGTGTCCCGATTTGCTGGTGCGATCTGTCCCGTGTTTGCAGAGCCTTTTGAGTTCTTTCTGGTCGAATCAAGGAGGTCGACAACATGGTCGACTGGAGCGAAGATCAACGAGTGTTTGTTGCCAGCAGTACCTCTGTTTTGGTCGCTATTGACGGTGGTGGCGCGCTTGCTCTCGTTGCCGCGCTCGAACTTGCAAGAGCGATACGAAGTCGTCATGCTTGCTCTCAATGCCCAGATTGAGTGAATCACGACGACAAAACCAAGAAATGCTCAAACGGGTCGGACTGGGACCATATTTTCGATATGCGAAAATATTGGAACGACTCTCGCAGCTTCAATCGCGCGCGTTCGAAGAAGCTGCTGCTGTCGCGGAACGAGAACACGAAGCAACGAGCGAACGAGCGATGGAAGCCTGGGTGTGTGGCTCTCGGCTTGCTTGCTTGGTTGTTTGAGAGAGAGAGAGATCGATTGCGTACTAGTAAGCGAGTGTGTGGGTGATCACGGCTCGGATAGCGCTCCAATTGCAGGTGCAAGCAAGTTCTATCGAGACGATCAACTGGATTTGCGCTGCTCGATAACGTCGACAACGAGCCAGAATTGGCACGAACGTGCCGATTGATTTCGTGATCACGGCAATCGGAACTTTACTTTGCGAATATATCGATTCTTGCAATCAGCTGCTACTTTGCAAGCAGTGAAGGAAAGTGCTCGTCCTCGAGATATTTTGCTGTGGAAAGATTCAGCGCGCCAGACTGGCCTGTCTGCGTCTGCGACGTGGTTCATCTTGCAGTTTGTACGACTTGATCATGGAGGGAAAAGGGGTCACAAGGTGCGGAATCACGCTGCCAGTAAATAACCGTCTGTGCTGCGAAAGAAAACCGCTCGTGACCGCACACTTGCATGTTGTATGCGACTTCGTGCGCCGTCTATAGCGCAGAACCGAATCGACCGCACAGACGCCAGCACCATCATCGTCGTCGTCGACTGTCGTCGTCGTTGGCATCAGACACCACTCGACACGCCCGCGCACTCGACGAGAACCGCACGAGCGAGCGCGCAGAAGCCTGCGACGACCTGTAGCGTGTGACTGTCGCCGCGACAACCAGCCCATCTGTGTGCGATCTATCCGCCGCGTCCGTAGCGCCGCCGCCATAGCGACCCGACTCGACGCTCCGATTAGCTAACAGTCGCGTCCAAAGCCCACGACAGCAGCAGCAGCAGCAGCAGCTACGAGTCGAGCGTGTGTGCGACCAGAACGCGACGCTCTCACAATCGATTGGTCATGCTGAACGGCCCAGCGCTCGAAGCGCGCATTAGCACAGCGAGCAGCAGCAGCGGCACCTCGGCGCGCGCGCAGCAGATGAAGACCGAGAGCTTTGTTGGCGCCGCGCCGCCACTGAACGTCGCAGTGCTGCAGCAGTCGCACTCGAGTGCGTACGCATCGTTCAGTGACGACGGCAAGCCGCAGCCACGGCGTGTGATGTACACGAGCGGTCCGAGCGCTGATCGGTTGAAACCCGAAGAGACTGCGCGGCCAGCACCGCCGATCGGTAGTCGCAGCGGCACGGGCGGCAGCGGCTTCTCGGTGCTCAACCACTCGCTCACGCTGCACGCGACACACAACTCGAGCTCGAACGCGCTGCTACCGACGACGTCGTCAATGGCACCAACGACGCTCTTTGGCAGCAGCCACGCACTCTTGAGCGGTGGCGGCGGCAGCAGCACAGCGTCGGGCGTCACAGCCACGCAGCCGACGGTATCAGGTCCTGCTGTCCCGGAAGTCATTCTGAGCGGCGCGCTGTGCAAGCGCGGCCACTTTTTCAAGACGTGGCTCACGCGCCACTTTGTGCTCTCGAAGGTCTCGCTGAGCTACTACCGCAAGAACCCACTGGACGTTGTCCCAAAGGACAAGGACGCAGGCGCTGCAGCGGCGCGCAAGCTGCTCAAAGGCGAGTTGCTACGGAGTGACGTCGTGCGCGTCGAAGCGACCGACGCGTTCAAGCACCGGCCGTTCTGCTTTGTCGTCGCGGTGCGCAAGCGCGTGCGCCGCAGCAGCAACGTCGGCGTGTCATCGTCTGCATCGTCCTTTACGTGCATGCCGTCGGTCTCGATCCACGCGAAGGAGTCGAGTCTCCTCAGCCGCCGCTGCAAGAAGAAGACTGCCGGCAGTGCAACTGACGACGTTGTGCTCTACTACATCCAAGCATCGCGCGAAACCGAGCGGCAAAAGTGGATCACGACGCTCGAGCGCTGGATCGACGGCGCGTCGCCAGCGAAGATCGGCCGGAGCATCCTCCAGTACATTGTCAGTAACGAGTACAGCAGCTTTCGCTACGGCCAGAAGGTCGGAGGCGGTGACACCGACACGTACGCGGCAGTTGCCGCCAGTGGCCATGGTAGTGGCAGCGTGTCGCCTGCTGCGCAGGCCGGACGGGCGGTCGAACAGGACTTCCCGGTACTAGCAAACCTCATTCGCGACATGCACGAGTGCCAACACGCGGACGAGATGGTGTACATCCTCGACCAGATCTTGGGCGAAGTCGTCGACGGCGCTGCGAGCGCGTACATCAAGAAGCTCATTGCGTCGGCCGGTGAAGTCAAGCTCGAGACGCACCCGGCAGTCTGGACGACGCATGTCAAGTCGGCGTATGCAAAGATCATGAAAGCGCTGAGGGCGTCAGCGAGCAATCGGTCGCTCCATCAGCGCCGACCTGTTGGTGGTCGACCGTCGCCGACGGCGTTGACGTCGGTGTCTGCAGTGGCATCAGCTGCCGTGTCGGTTGCAGCCACAGCTGCGTCGGCGTCAGCTGCTGGTGTTACGACAGGGACTACAGCTACAGCAGCACCGACGACCACCGTGCCACCACTGCGGCAGCACTCGTTTGGCGTCGAGAGCGAGACGTCGTTCCACCAATTCTACAAGCTCGGGCGGAAGCTCGGGAGCGGCGCGTTCTCGGTCGTGCACATTGCGACGCACCGCGAGACGCGCAAGCAGGTCGCGGTCAAGTGCATTGCCAAGACAAGCCTTGCCGACTTGGACGCGAAGGCATTGCAGCAAGAGGTCGCGATCATGAAAGCGCTCGACCACCCGAACGTCGTGCCGCTGCTCGACTACTTTGACGAGCCGCGGTACTTCTTTCTCGTCACGCCACTCTGCACTGGCGGCGAGCTCTTTGACGACCTCGTGAAGCGCAAGAGCTACACGGAAGAAGATGCGCGCGTGCTCATGCGCAAGCTCGCGAGTGCGATCCAGTACCTCCACGCGCGCGGCATTGTCCATCGCGACCTCAAGCCTGAGAACATCTTGCTCAAGACGTCGGCGCCGGGTGCGGAAGTCATGGTTGCGGACTTTGGCTTTGCACGGTCAATGACCGGCTCGCGTCGCGGCACAGCTTGCGGGACACCGGGGTACGTTGCGCCCGAGGTCGTGCAGGGCAAGCCGTACGGTGCTGAAGTCGACTGCTGGAGCCTCGGCGTGATTCTGTTTATCCTGCTGTGTGGGTACCCGCCGTTCCCGGGCTCGAACCACGCGGCGATCCTCGACAAAGTCGTCAGTGCGGCGTTCGCATTCGAGTCGCCGTTCTGGGACCACGTGTCGGCGGCAGCGAAGGACCTCGTGACGAAGCTGCTGACAGTCGACCCAACGCAGCGGCTGAGTGCAGCTGGCATCCTCGCGCATCCGTGGATGACTTTGTCGGCAGCTGGGACTGCCGATGGCTTGGTCGGTCGTAGTGGTCATGACTGTGACGACAGTGCTGAGGATAGTGGCGCCAGTAGTGGTAGCAGTGAAGAGAAGGCAGCAGCGTCGATCAAGCGCGTCGGGTCGACGGATCTGCTGCCGGCGCTGCTGCAGATGCGCAAGCACAGCCTCACGCACGAGAACCCGAAGATCCGACCGTCCGACATGAACGTCGACGCGCTCAACCTCGTCGACTTGTCGGAGGACCAGGACGTCGAGCTGCTCGACCGCGAACTCGGCAAAGTGTACGAGTTTTGAGGCGGTAGGGAGTGGTAGTCGTAGTGGTAGTAGGATGTAGGAAAGCCATTGGCATGGGTATAGTAATTGCAGCATTAGCGTCGATCGGGATTCCCATGAATGATGCATTGGCGCTCACAGCCCCATGTCCTCTGCGGCCTTGAGTGCCTGCTGCGCTGCGACGGCTTCGCGCGCCATGAGGTCGCAGAATGCACTAAAGTCGAGCGCTGAGAGCACGACGCGTAGGTTCGCAGCTGCGTCTTCGTGCCGCGGACTCGCGAGCAGCTTGCGGCAGTGCGCGTCGAACGCCTCGCTCGAGAGCTGAGCTCGCGCGAGAGCGAGTGATTGAGTGCGTGGCTGTGTCAGTGGTGGCGATAGTGCGTAGGCTGCTGGTTCTGGTGTCGTGCGTGCATGAGCCACGGAAATACAGCGCCGTACGACGTCGAGCACTGAGAGAACGCACCTGCTCTGTCTCGAGGAACGTCTCGATCGTCGCCTCGAGCAGCTGCTCGTACTCCTGAGTGAGTGAAAGAGCAAATGCTAGCATGAGCACCATGGATGGCATCAACGGAAGGCGTCAGGCGTGGAGGTCGTGCCTGAAAGAGCTCGTGCGCGCGGTGGCTCTGTTCGTCGTCGCTGTCGCCGGCGCCGTCGAACTCGTGTGCGTGGCTTTGGAGTGGCACGAACAACGGCGCCAGCGACGAGCACCCGCACAGTACGT
>JAASGP010000612.1:0-15280 GCA_023334275.1 Globisporangium carolinianum | reverse complement strand
CATTGCATGTCGTACCTCGTCGCTCAGCTGCTGCATGCGCTCTTCGCACACGCGCACGACGACGTCAAAGAGATCGTCGTGGTCGACTCTGTTGTTATGGCTGTCGTTTTTGTAGCTGCTGTCGAGACGGCTCCGTCGAAAGTCCTTGCGCCAGTCAGACGACTTGCCATCGGCAGCAGCAACCGTTGCCACTCGCGAGCCATGCAAACGCTTCTCCTGTTGTTGTTGCTGCTGTTGCTGTTGCTTGCGTGCTACAAAGTCCATGATCTGCACGAGCAGTTGCAACAGGAGCTCGCGCTCCATCGGCGCGAGTTGCACGTCGACCGCATTGTGTGCTGCTGCTGCAGACGTCCGGGTTCGCGCACAATGAGTTGCGCTCTCTTTGTGCCGAACTTGTGCGTGTCGTGACGTCTTGCGACGCGTGGTGTTGACGTTTGCGCTGCTGCGACTGCCGTGGAAGCCATTGTCATCGCCACCGCTCATGCTGCTGTCAAACGGCGGCGACGATGACGACTGTGACAATGGCAACGACGAGAAGAATGAAGGAGTGCTGCTAGCATCTCGAGTGTCTCCGTGCCTGCCACGACCTGCCACGACAGCATCCCTGCTGTCCGCGACGTCACTGGCAGGAGCTGCTACATATCCACCGCTTGCAGCTGCAGTGACAGCAGCTGGAGCCACGCGCGTCGAGTATGCGCCGCGAGTGCGCTCCATCGAGCTCGAGCACGTACGCGACAGTGCTCTCGAGTGGCTCGTTCTCTAGCAGCAGCAACAGTAGCAGTCGCAATGGTCGTAGCAGCAGGTGTAGCGGTGGCAATGATGACAGATCGCTTCTGTTGCAGCACAATTGGCAAGTGCAAAAGGTCGTTGTCGATCTGCTGGGTCGCTCAAGAACTCTGTACTAGAGCATGGGTGCTTTGACTGCTTTCAGTACAAAACGCTGGATGGATGTTGCCGCAAAATCGGACACAACCTGGTCAATCGAACGAGATGGTAAATGGCAAGCAATGCCCACACGCAGAAACTCTATGCAAGCAAGCAAATCAAATACGCACACCACCACTCGACGTGTGCGTGATGAGTATCTGCACGCTCAGAGCTGCGTTTGGATCCGAGTGTCTGAGCAACGTTGCAAGATTCGTGAAGACGAGTTCCAGCGAATACAGGATCCGCTTGTTCCAATCTGGCCGAATCGTCTATTTGTCGAATCGTTCGAACAAGGGTGTTCGGATGTGGGATATGTATCACACAGCCGCAGCGAGGCAAGAACCGTCTGGAATCGGAACGACTCTTCCTTCTGTTGGATCGTTCAAATGGAATTGAGGATGTGTTGTATGGTACTTCTGGCTAAAACAAAACACGGCGAGTATCGCTCATTGGAACCCAACATTGGATGGAGTCATTCGTGTCACTGAAACATACAAAGATACAAATGCAGCGAACTCGAATGAGCGGATAGTTTCCTACATTCGGTTGATGGAATATATGTTGGCGTCACGTTCATGGTCATTGTACGAATCGGATGACTTGTATATGCTGACGTACCGTTGAAGAGGCTCAATTGATTGAACAGCTGATATGTTGCCATCACACTCCACGACTTTTGGAGTGGCGATCGAGATAGACATGGATATCGCTGCGAGTGCTCGTAGATGGGTGCGCCATGGCGACGATCTTCGTTCGTCTGGTGCTGCGAGCGACGTGACTGCACCAACAGCGATCGAGCGCAAGAAGATGCACTCGGACGCTGCAGCGCAGTGCTGCGACTGGTGGGACAGCGATGACAACAACGACGACACTGCTGCTGCTGCTGCTACAGACGAACGCAGTGATGGCACACGAACAGCTGCGAGCTACCGCATCGGCTCAGGTCGCAGAGGACAGCGCGACGGAGAGATCCGCGTTGCGAGCGTGAACCGACCGTTCGGTATCTGCGCTGTGCCAGACGGCTGCGGGACTCTGGCGTTCACCGACATGCACGTACGTGTTGCGAATGGCGATGAATAACACATCGAAAGAGTCGCTAGTTGTATGTGCGCTGCTCAGTTGGCTCGCTTGCTCTCTTGTTGTATCTGTTTCTTCATGCGCACTTATGTGTGCATGTCTGTACATGTGCATACACTCGGGTCAGAACAACGCAGTTCGCTTCGTTGTGCGGCATTTTCTCGGGTCCCTGCACAACCAGCATCAGCACCAACAGCAGCACCAGCAGCAGCACCAACAGCAGCAGTATAGAGCTGATGGCGACCGATCGAACATCCATATCAGTAGACACAGTGATCTGTTCGCAACAAGTGAAATGGCAGCCACCACACGCTTCGTACAGACGCTTGACGCGACCGAGTTGCTGACACCCAAGGGCATCTGCGCGTCCGACGACGGGCGGTACGTCTTTGTGTGCGACACGGGACACCATCGCATCAAGTTCGCAGCGCTCCCAGCGACCAGCGCACTCACGAGCGCACACGAACGCATCGCAAACGCCGAGCTGTTTGCGTTTGCTGGCAACGGCAAGAAGGCGTGGCGCGACGGACCCGTGCGCGCGAGCAGCTTCAACGCGCCTGCCGGTATCTGCCAGTGCGCAGACGGCACGATTGCAGTCGCCGACACGGGCAACCACTGCATTCGCCTCATTGCGCATAGTAGTGCAACTGGTGCGCTCGTCGTACGTACGATCGCTGGCGGTCCGTCTGCTCTCGGTAGGCGCGAGCGCGTATCGGACACTGCAACGCCGGACGAACAGCGGCGTGCGAGTCGACGTGTCGCAGGCTATCGCGACGGTCCGAGCCACCGCGCGCTCTTTCGGAGTCCAATGGCTGTCGTCGAAGGACTGTACGGCGGCGCGCTCTTTGTTGCCGACGCGATGAACAACTGCGTCCGTGCTCTACTGCCATCGCCATCCTCGCCATCCTCGCCATCGCCATCGCTATCACATCACGACGATACACGACAACACTGGACGGTCACAACGGTCTGTGGCGTCGTTGGTGGCGGCTACGTCGACGGCAGCTGCGACGTCGCAGCGTTCCGGCAGCCCGTGGCGCTGACTGTCGGTCCATGCGGCTCGCTCTTCGTGTCGGATCGCGGCAATTGCTGCGTCCGACAGATCGGCGGTTGCCTCGCTGAGCTCAGTGGCCGCGCATGCGACAGCGCATCGTTCAGCTGGGTGCGCACGATCGAGATCGGACACGTGCCGCGCAGTGTGTTTGAGGCACCGTCCAGTGGCAATGCAGCGCGTAATGCCGAGTGCGCAGTCGAGCGGCTTGGCGAGCCACTTGGCATGCTGTTTGTAGACGAACACTCGAGTGCAAGTGCGACGCTGATTGTCTGCGATGGCGCAACCAACGTGATCGAGTGTCTCGCGTTCGACGATGCAGTCCATGGCGAGCTGTTCGCACCAAGCAGACAAGATCGAGCACTACAAAGCACCGACGCGCGCAGTCTGCAAACCAGCGCACGCGCGAGACGCGGACGCAGCACAGCGACATCGTCGTCCTTGCCGTCGTTGTCGTCAGTCGAGCTGCTAGAATCCGAGAGCACGCGCTCTGGTGCGAGCAACTCGACAGCATCGTCGCCAGAGCGTCGTCGGCGCAGTCCCGAGTCGTGGACGTGCAGCAGCAGTAAGCGCCACGCAGTCGACAGTGATGGCACGCGCGCATGCGCCAACAATCAGAGCAGCGACGAGGCGTTTGTGCCAGCGCGCTGCGCGTGCGGCAGTGCAAAGGCGTGGACCGAGGCGAGTCGCGCTTGTCTCTTGAGTGTCTGTGTAACTGTGCACACGTCTCGCTGTCACTCGGTTGCTGAACTGCTACACGTTCACACTCGCTGTCATCATCTACTCGCCTCGACTGCTGCTGCTGCTGCTGTCTCTTGCAGCTTCGAGCAGCGAACGCAGCGCTACGATCCGAGAACACGCGGCTGCGGGAGCTGCTGCAACTCACGTTCGACGAGGTGCGCACTGCGTGTGTTGGACGCTTACACTAGCACCGGCTAGTCAGACCCGTCCCACGAGCCAACACCACATGCGATGGCTGTCTGTGCACTGTGGTGATGACGACTGCTGCTACTTGCGACGTGGCGCGCAGATCGAGATCGTCCACAGCAAATGCGCTGGCACCAGGTAGCCATGCCACGCATCAGATGCGAGTGCCGTCGCAGCGACAGCGCAACACTCGGACACGAATATCCAAGCAGCAAGCAGCAGCAACTAACAGTGAGAGAAAGACAACTCGACACTAATGGAGAGTGACTGTGGCTGGCATTCGTATCGAGCCACTCACACACGCTCCCACACTCGCACTGTCATACCAGCAGCACTCGATCATCTGCTTCGAAGCAAGTGCGTATCGGTCTACTGGCGGTTCACGCGCTCGGTCTTCTTGGCGTCTTCGAGGATGCGGATCTGCGGCACGACGCTGCGCGGGTCCACGAGCAGCGGCGCGCCTGTTCGGATCGCAGCTGCAATGTTCTTGTAGTAGACGTCGTACGTGCCGGTCTCACTCGGCACGACCTGCTTCGTGTCGTCACTGAGACTCGTGAGTGTGCCGTACGTCGCCTCTGGTTCGCAGCCAAAGCCCGCGTCGCCTGGTCGCTTCCCCTCGCGCAGCTGCGACTCCTGCACGTCTTCGCCACGCTTCTCGAACTGCGCGTGCGTGCCTTCGACAATGTACTTGGGGCCAGCGTCCTGGACGAGCATGCCGGCCGTGAGCACGACCTGAAGCGCCGGCTGAGCAGCATACGACAGCTCGAGGCGGAAGTAGTCGTCGTTCGCGCCGCCTTCGCGCTGGATCTGCACGTCAGCGCGCACGGCGTCAGGCTCGCCAAAGAGCTGCAGCGCCTGGTCCACGAGGTGCGCGCCGAGGTCGTAGAGCACGCCACCGCCGAGTTCCGGCTGCTCCTTCCAGTAGCCCTTGAGCGCTGGGCGGTAGCGGTCGTAGTGCGCCTCAAACTTGCGGAGCTCGCCGAACGCCTTCGCGTCGATGAGCTTGCGCACCGTGAGGAAGTCGCTGTCCCAGCGCCGGTTCTGGAACACGGCAAAGACCACGTTGTGCTGCTGCGCGAGGTCCACGAGCTCCTGTGCGTCGCGCGCCGTGATCACGAGCGGCTTGTCGACGACGACGTGCTTCTTGGCAAGAATCGCTTGCTTGGCCTGCTCAAAGTGCACGTGCGTGGGCGTCGAGATCACGACGAGCTCAATTGGCGCAGCGAGCAGCTCGGTCATCGACCGCACGACCGTTGGTGCGGGCTGCAGCGCCTCGGCGCTCTTGTTTGTCGTGCGCTCGAGCACGTGCGTGATGGCAAACTCGCCCGAGCTCTGCAGCAGCGGCGCGTGGAAGACGCTCGAGCCCGTGCCAAAGCCCACGAGGCCGACAGGGATGCGGGAAGAAGTGGCCATGTTGTGTAAGTGTGCAAGTGCCGTGCGTGCTGGTGTGCAAGTGTCGTGCGTGCTGGAGTGCGAATGACAAAGTGAGCCGTTGCGATCCGATCCAAGCAGCCAACCCTCAACAATGGACCTGCACTCTTGTGCGCTCTTGATTGGTTGCTCCAGTAATCGGAGCAGGTAGGACAGCGGTATACTGAACGCCAGATGTTTAGGTCGCACAGGTTGCGGCGCTCCATGACGAAAAGTCGAGCGTCCGCTGTTGGACGCTCGCTATGCTGTCGCAGACGACGACACTCACGTCCATGACGAGACGCTACTCTATGCGGACGCCATTCAGGCGCATTACTTGATTCATGCGCACACGCATCGGCTCGTTTGCTTGATCAGCTTGCTGCTCTCGAGAGCAGCGCTGCATGAGTGGCGCTTGCTGTCCTCATATGTGTGAGCAAGTGTGTATCGCAACAAACAGAACAGCGTGAGCGATGCATGCATGTACATCCCAACTGCTGATAGCAGCTGCGCCTCTCGCTTGCTTGGCCACTCGCCATGTTGCTGCTGCTCGAGATCAAGCACAACATTTCCGCATCCATGCGAGCGTGTCGATGGAGGGTTTCTGATTGCCACGAGCGCCTTCTTGTGGCATTTACTACAGTCTCACTAGCAAGCATCATGCACCGCGTGTATGTGCTACAAAGAGGCAACTTGCGATGGCGAACGCAACCAGCAACTTGCAGCACCACTCCGCAATATGGCGCGCAAGAAAGGAAAGAGGAAAGGTGCGGCTCGCAAAGGTGGTGGTTGCGGTGATGACGACGACAGCGAACGCTGCATGTGCACGCATGGGTGCCTGCTGCTGTCGCTGTGCGCCTTGATGATGCATACATGCATACAGACGCACACTCGCATGCACACTTGCTGACGATCGTCACTCGCTCGCTTTGCGACGACACAGATCAACACCACGACGCGAACGCAGGCAAGCCATCTGCAGCCGCAACAACAACAGCAGCAGCAGCTGGGACGGCGGCGGCGACGCCCCCGGCGCCGTTCCAGTCGATCCTCTTTGACGCTGCGACGCTGCAGCAAGCGCGTGAGCTGCAGCAGCAGGAGTTTGAGGTCTTGCAAGCGATCTACGACCAGGACCTCGAACTCAAAACGTCGACGCTCGTGTACAACTACATCTTTACGATCCGTCTGTGCTGCGAAGCGTTCGGTGACGCGGCCGCAACGGCTGAAGTGCTCTTGCACATTGACTTTGGCAGGGCGTACCCACTGAAACAGGCGGCGAACATCGCGGTCGAGGCCAAGCATGGGCTCTCGAAAGACGAGACGAAGAAGCTCACGCGCGAACTGGAGGCGCTCGCAAACGACAAGATCGGCGACGTCATGGCGTACGACCTCGTGATGCATGCGACGGACTTTATCCAGGAGCACCTCAAGGACCAGTCGTCGTTCTTTGACCAGATGATGCAGCGCCAGCACGACCGCGAAGCGCAGCAGAAGCAAGCGGACGACGCGCTCCAGCAGCTCGAGGAAGCAGCAGCGCGCGCCAAGAGCGAAGAGCTCCTTGCAAGCATCGACGCGGCGCGCAAGCGCAAACAGGAGAAGCTCAAAACCCGCACGAAAGCGCGGAGACGACGACGCCATCGCTCGAGCATCGACTTGGTCGATGGCGATGGTGCGACGAGCGACGGTCCCGACGACAGCTACGACGATGCAGATGGTAGCAGCTACACTAGCGACTACGTGGAGAGCAGCAGCGATCGCGTGTCGACGATTCCTGAGCGACAGCAGCATCGTCGACATTCACTAGACGACCTCGACGACCTGGACGATGGTACGAGCGACTCGGACGACGACGACTCGTCGCTCGATGCTCTCGATGCACTCATTGACTCGGAGCACGCGCACTCGCGGTACCACGGCGACTTTAAAGAGCTCGGGCTCCTTGGTCGTGGTGGCGGCGGCGAGGTCGTGAAGGTCCGCAATCGACTCGACCGGCAGCTGTACGCCGTGAAGAAGGTGAAGCTCGACCCGGACGACCCGACGATGAAGAAGAAGATCCTGCGCGAAGTCAAGACGATCTCGCGCATGCAGCATCGGCACATCGTGCGGTACTTCCAGGCCTGGATCGAAGGTGACAGCGGCAGTGGTGCCGAGTCGAGCGACAACGACGACGACGATGGCTTTGACAGCGACGACAGTTGCGACGACGATGATGATGGTCATGGCGACGACGACGATGATGACGACGAGCACGTGTCGATGCAGCACACGAGCGAGTCGTCGAGTACGCGCGAACCGCTTGCAGTCGAGACGAGCGCGACAGACGAAGAGGACGACTGGCTCGGTACGATGAACCGCAGCAACGTTGGACTCTGGAGCTCCAAGCACGACAGCCGCCGGAGCTCGAATCCGTACCGCATGGGCGGCCTCGCGTCCGTGTCCAAGCACGACGACGGCTTTGACTGGGAAGCGCTCGACGAGGCGCCGATCGACGAGGACTTTGATGACGACTCGAGCGACAGCGAGCGGCCGTTTGGCAACGGCAGCAGCGGTCGGAGGCGCAAGGGGGCGCTCGTGCGAACCAAGAGCGCGCGGCTCAAGGAGAAGCGCTTGAGCGAGCGGCTGTACATCCAGATGGAGTACTGCGAGGGCAAGGCGCTGCGCGAAGTCATTGACAAGGGCTCGCTCTGGACCGAACCGGACAAGATCTGGACGCTCTTTCGCCAGATCCTCGAAGCCATCGTGTACATCCATCGCCAGGGCATCATCCACCGCGACATCAAGCCACCCAACATCTTCCTCGACGCCGAGGGCACGGTCAAGCTCGGCGACTTTGGCCTCGCCGTGCGTCCGCCAAAGATCCTCGACGATGACGTGGACGGCGACGCGGCATTCGGTGCTGGTGACGAGAGCAGTGGCGGCGGTGCCAGTAACGCAGGCACCACAGGTGGCGCGACGTTGTTGGGCGAGTCGACTGGCTCGTCGGCGGCCGAGCTGTACGGGAAACTCAAGTTTGAGACCCTCGAGAGCACGCGCGTCACGCCACTGCCACGCGCACATCCGCATCCGCCGCGCGAGTCGACGAGCTTCATGTCGGCGTCCGAGATGGAGAACTCGAACATCACAACGGGCGTCGGCACGGCGTTCTACCGCGCGCCCGAGCAGGAGAAGGAGGGCGAGCGGTACAACCAAAAGGCCGACATGTTCTCGCTCGGGATCCTGTTCTTTGAGATGTGGTCGCCGCCGTTCACGACGCTTATGGAGCGCGCACAGGCGCTCACGGGACTCCGCGAGCACCACGCGCTGCCGCCGGGGTTCAGTGCGCCGGACGCGGTCAAGGACATTGTGCTGTGGCTGTGCCAGCCAAACCCTGCGCAGCGACCGAACGCTGCCGAGCTGCTCGCGAGCTCGCTCCTGCCGCCCAAGATGGAGGTCGAAGGGACGTACCTGAAAGAGGCGCTCGAGACGCTCGCGAACCCCGAGGGCAAGTTCTTTGGCCAGCTCATCGATGCGCTGCTGACGCAGGAGCCGGTGAACCACATCGACTACACGTACGACCACCTCGAGTCGGTCAAGATGCGCAGCTACATGGTCGAGCTGCGCGCCAAGACGTACGTCAAGAACGTCCTGCAGGTGCGTCCATGTGTGTCTGTATCTCTGCTGTTGTCAGCCAGAGCCAGTGCTGTTGCGTCGACTGACTGACCGATGCGTACGTGTCTGTTGTTTAACCGAGCAGAAGGTGTTTGAGCGCCACGGCGCGGTCGAGCACACGACACCGCTGCTCATGCCGCGCGCGCAGGAGCACAACTATACTGGCATTCCGCTCACGACGCCGCAGAGTGCGTGCGGACTCCTCGATGGCGCCGGTGTGTCCGTGTCGCTGCCGTTCGACCTCACGGAGCGCCTCGCGCGGTTCGTCGCGCGGCACAACATCACGCGCCTCAAGTGCTACCAGTTTGACCGCGTGTACCGCAAGAACGTCGTTGGTGGCCACCCGCGCGAGCTCCTCGAGTCGGACTTTGACGTCATCTGGGACGACCGCGGCCCGTCGCGGTTCCTTGAGCTCGAAGGTCTCGAAGTCGTCGCGGAAGTGATCGACGCACTTGCACTCGGGTCGTACTACCTCCGTGTGAATGACGCGCGCATCTCGCGGTGCGTGCTCGAGCTCTGTGGCGTGCCACCAAGTGCGCGGCGCGAGACGCTCAAGCTCTTTGCGAACGAGGTCTCGAGCCGCGTGCACGCGGGCGTGTCGTCGACGATCCCACTTGCGATGAAGCCTGGCCGCGCCAAGTTCATCTCGCGCAAGCTCCGTGCGCACGGCGCACCGCAGGACGCAGTCGAGGCGCTCAAGCCGTTCTTGCAGCTTCCCGAGTGCTGCGCGACGTCGCTCGAGCTGCTCGAGCACGAGGTCCAAAAGCGCTTTGCGCGCACGCTTGCGCAGAGCAAGGCGGCAGTCGAGAAGAGTAGCGCAGTCGAACGCAAGCAGATGCAGCGACGCGAAGCACAACTGCGTCGACTCGTCAAGGACTGCAGCGACGGCATCGCAGCGCTGCGCAGTCTGCTCGAGGGCATGACGTTTCTGCGTCTGTCGAGCCAGCTGTGCACGCGTATCGACATTGGTCTGAGCCCGCGACCCGAGCGGTACGCCTCGGGCTTTATCTTCCAAGCCGTGCTCACGAGCGGCGCGCTGCCGGCCGCATCGAGCTCGCGCGCACTGGCGACGACAACGACGCAAGTGATCGCTGAGGGCGGACGCTACGACACGCTCGTTACGCGGTTCAAACTGCCGGCCGCGTACGTTAAGGCGTCGTCGGTCGCAGCGATGGGCGTGCGGTTCTCGGTCGACAAGATCGTGGCGTGCGCCGTCGCGTCGATCACACCGGGTGCGATGGAGCCCAAGTCGACGTGCACGGAGATCATCGGCGGCGCGCGCAAGATCCTCGTGTGTACGGCCGGGAAGGCGTCGGACACGGTGCTGCTGCGCATGCAGATCGCGCTCATGCTCTGGGGCCACGGCATTGGTGCCGACTACTTGCACCCGGACCCGATGCACCTCGAGGACCTCGAGGACTACTGTATCACGCAGGGCATTCACTGGATGGTCATTGTCCAGAAGCACATGATGCGCGAGAAGAAGCAGATGAAGATCCGGTCCGTGAAGAACCCGTCCGAGGCCGACACGGTCGTGAGCACGGCGTCGCTCGTCGACACGATGGTCGAGCTCCTTGGGAGTACGAAGAGCAGCCATGCGGATGCCGGTAGTGGCCGCGGCGCGCACGCGCACGATGCGCTGAACAATAGCAGCGGTCCTGGCGGTCGCGAGGGCAGCAGTAGCGTGAGTTTCCAGCCGATCTTTGACGTCAAGGTCGTCGACTGCAAGCACCACACCAAGGATAGTGGCGGGAAGAACAAGAACAGCTCGCAGGACAACCAGAAGATCACGCGGCGCGTGTCCAAGTGGATCACGTCGAGCTTCTCGTCGCGCGGCGAAGAGGCCATGAAGGTGCTGTCGGTCGACCTTCCGTTCGCCGTCGTGCGCGAGCTCTCGTCTGCGCTCATGGAGCAAGGCGCCGACGGCCTCGACACGGTCTGTCTCAACAACCCACGGTACCGCAAGCAGCTGCGGTACACGACCGACGAGCTCCTCTCGCTCACGCCGAGCGGCGGTCGCGAGCGGTACGTGCTGCTGCACAGCCTCGTGGACGACCGGTACGACCTCATGTCGCTCGCGCAGGCGTCCAAGACGGGCCGGAAACAGCACGTTGCAATGAAGCGCAGTCCGTGAGTCGAGCGTTAGGGGCGGACACGAAGACTACAGCTGTAGATGACAACGCACGCAGCGCCGCCCAGAACCACGAGCGTGTATGGGCACGTGTGAATGAATATCGAAAGTGAACGAGGTCGCAGGCAAGACGAGAGAGAGAGAAGACGGAATGCTGCTGCTCGTGCTCGCTGAAGAGAGTCGATTGTTCACGTGTACCCACTTGCTCTCTCTCTCTCTCTCGATCAGTGGCTGCAACGTGGCTGCATGCAGCATGTGATCATTGTCGTTGTCGTTGTCGCTCGAGCTGGTGGCGTCTAAGGCTCTGCGACATCGAGACCGAGGTTGCGGAAGCTGCACGTGATGCCATCATTCGCAGACAGACACATACACTGTTAGTCGCGTGGCGTCATAATAGTCGCAGCAGCAGCAGCAGCAGTAGCGAGTCACGACAGAACTGGCAGTGCACATACGTCTTCGCTTGCTTGGCGTAGATCTCCTCGACTTGCTGGCGGAATGCGTCGTTCTCCTGCACCGTCTTCTGCAGCGCTGCCGTGAAGATCTGAGACACGAGCATGCAGCATCATTGTGTGAGTGCATGCGTCTCGTACAGCACACACATGTTGCCAACAGGCTGTTCATACCTCTTGCGAAATGCCGTGCGTCTTCATCAGTGCCGCCGTGAGCTGCTCGACGTGCTCGAGGTACAGGTGCTGGAACTCCTCCATCGCCTGTTTGGCGTCCGAAATGCCTTCGGACTTGGCGTGCGCCAGCATGTCGCGCAGCGCGGTCTCCATGCCGTTCACGAGCGCCGTGAAGATCTCGAGCGTCTTGTCGGCGGTCAGGTGGTCGGGGATGTCGACCGGCTCGGGCGTCGGGAACACGCTGCTCGAGACGACGGCGACCGCATGAACACAGAAGGAGCGAGTAATACGCACCACGACCGTCAGCTGATGCAGACGATAGCCAGCCAAGCGCAAACGTCGAGTGTCTTCTCCATACTGCGTAAGACACGCACCTCTGCATGATCTGCTGCAGCTCCTGCTGGAGCGCGAGGATCTCGGCGTCCTCTGCAAACTTCTCGAACGCGACCTCGAGGCTCTTGCGGCTCCACTGGCGCTTCGAGACGACCTAGTAGCACACAACCAGCAGTGAGGATGCATCCGCGAGTCCACGCTGTGAGTACAGCAAGCATACAGCAAGCAGCACATCTGCTGCGAAGCCACGCAAACCAGCACACTCGACGCACCTCGTGCTCAAGTGCTTCCATCATCTGAAAGAGCTGCTGCATGAGCGCCTGCTTGAACTGCGCGTCGTCGAGCTCAATGTTGTTCGTCTTCATGTACGTGCGCATCGCGTTCTCGATCTCTGGGATTTGTTGCTGCGAGCCACAACGATACCAGTAGCAGCAGGCGAGCGAGTGGCGTGCAGAGCGTCCATGGTCAGTCGTGGTGCCTTCCATACGTCTCGCAATACAGAGGTCCGTGTATACACACACATCTATCTACGCAGTCACGCAGAGTGTCGATTGACTCACAAACAGGGTCTGCACGTTCGCGATCAGGTCGGTGAAGAACTTGGCGACCTCTTGCTGCGGAATCTCCTCGAATGCCACCGGGATCTGCTTGCCCGACGACGACGACGCGTCCCACCACATCTTGCCGACGCCCACGATCGCACCGACGATCGCGACACCCGCGACAATGCCCGTGACGTCACCAGCGCGGTGTTCGGGAGTGGCGCGACGCGCTGCCACGAGCGAGGACGCGTTGCGACCAGCAGCCGAAGTCGACGCTGCCGAGAACGGAGTTGCGGATGCAAACGTGGCGCTGTTCACTGTCGCGCGCAGCGCCGAGCGTGCGGCAGTCTGCTGCGTGGCGACGCGGCGGGTGATCGCTCCGAGGACCATTGTGCTGCTGCTGCTGGTGGTGATGGTGTTGCTGAGCGAATGAATGCAGGTATCCGAAACAAGCGATTGCCACTCAACGTTGTTGGCTGATTGCTGGGAGTCTGGGAGAGGAAGCGTTAATCAGTCGAGTTTCTGTGTCAGGTTAGATATGTATTTCGTATGCCGAAATCGACACGGCGCATAATCAACGAAGATGAGATGATCATTGTAGCAAAATAGATCTCAGTGGCCATAATTGACACATTTGCATTCGTCTTCTGCTTTTCGTGTAGTTTCGACGTTACAGTCACTAATCGCGCATGCAGAAATACTCGTCGTTTGCAGATCCGAGTCAAGATCCTGCACATACATATCCACAGCTTCGATCCCAACGAGCATCGACAACTCAACAGCGACACCTGATCCATCGCGGAGACGAACTCGCCCGCGTGCACAAAAACGATATCCATGGTCCAACCTCTCGATGCACTCAGCCGTCTTTGGGTTACGAACTGATGTAGTTCTCTTGGTGCCGCGACGTGTCGAGTGGCTGCTATTGGCGACACTGTTTGCACAGCACAAGCGTAGCGATATCAATCAATCGAGTCGTCTGAGCGCGAGAGAGTGAGAGGTAGACTCCGTGCTTCGTTCATTACACCGATTAAATGTCGACGTCGCCTCGACAAGATGCTCAGTGCTGTCTGTGCGTCTGCATTCGGCAGTCTCGAGCTGTGTCACACGCCATATCCAGCGAGCACTCACAAGCCAAACGGAGTGAGCGAGTAGAGGCGCTGTCTCCATCTCGCCTTGCAACATTTCGCGAGTGTCTAGCTCGTGCACCGCCTCTTCAACAAGTCCTCACGACCGAGTAGACAAGTGAGCACATACGATGCTTGCTGTCCATGCAGAGGCATGTACTGCAAGCAAATTTTGCGAGCTCAAACAGAGACGGATCTGGGCGATGGATGCCGGTCTGTGTGAGTATGCTCGCGGTGGTACAGAGCGGCTCGAGACTGTCGCGCGCCACGCGTTCCTGAACGCCAGCAACATGGGTGCGGAGCCACTGCCTCTTTCTGCGCTGGGCTGTGCGAGAGAATGCAAGGTGTCGTGTCCATCTGCGATAGGATCGCATGTGCGCTCTTGCGAGGGTCCTCGACGCCAAGCAGCCAAATGCGCACGCACATGCGCACTCGTTACTTACGCGCGCTTGCTTATTTCGCGTTTAAACATGGCAAAGTTCGAACCATGCTGGTGTGTTGCACGAACGTGAGTAACCTGCAAGGTCAGCTCGTATCATCTCAGCAGATGTGCTCGCAATAGCGATGATAACCGTCTCTGATACCACACACGAGCGCGACGGCGCGAAAGATTGCAACGCTGTATGAAGCTTTGGCAGAGACGGCGTGTGGACATCTTGAGTCTGCCTGCTCGCACGTTCAGCGATGGTTGTGCTTGAAGTCGATCCATTCAAGTAGCGATAGCGTGCTACTTAGCAGCAAACGAATCGTGGCGATACATCCGACGGCACCAGCACACTCCGTTTCTATCGCCATTTATTCGTATGTGCTCTGCAGCGATGTGGTGGCAGTGTGCAGCGCAAACTGTCTGCCGTCGCCTGCGATCTGGTGCGACCCGATCGAGGACATCAGGGAGTTCAACAAGCGGTCGTTCACCTCGTTCTCTCATCGAAAGCGCACGTAGCACGGCAACAACGAGGCAACGAGGACCGAGACAGCAGCGGATGGCTGTTGCTGGACGAACCAGTCACGGCAGCTTCCGCGAAGGCGCTGCCGAGTCCGCATGTATCTGCACCGAACAACGCCGAGCGGTTGTGGAAGCGCGCACGGACTGCTTCCTGCGCACCAGCTGGTGCAACTGAGCGTGTGCCAAAAGTTGCTGTACCCACAATTACTATCGCCGATCTTCGACGCCAGCAGATGGTTGGGAGGAATGCGCGACAGCGAGCGTCTGGATGTCGTTTGGCGCCCGCTCTTGGCAGAAAGCTACAGTCGTCACGCCTGCGTCAGTGACGAAGGATCGTGTCGTCCACTGAGATTGATCCTTGCATGCAGCAGGCAGGCAAGTGGACGGACATTCAAGCGAGATTGTCGCTGAAGTGGCAACAGCCTGCTCGGCAACTTTCTTCACGAGTATCGAATACCACATATACGGTCGATCCTCGTTCCTTCCTTTCGTCAGTATGATCTCGCTCACTCGCTGTTGCTTGCTGCTCTTGTTCTTG
>JAASGP010000611.1:0-15281 GCA_023334275.1 Globisporangium carolinianum | reverse complement strand
TGTCGACGTAGTATGGCATCGTCAGCACCGAGCTATTGAGGATGTTGGGATCGTCACGGGTCCAGATTGTGGCTGCGAGAGGTCGTGAGATCGATCGATCGACTGTCGCTATCAAGGACTCACTCTCGAGTCAAGCTGAGCCGGAGTGTCGACTTGCAACCGAATGGCTGGAAGGTCGCATGTACTGTACTATCTCCTACTAAGTACGAACGCTCTGTCCAAAACCTTCCAACCTCGAAACTCAGATCGAGTCGCGAAAGATATCCACGACAGCAACCGCCATGAAGGAGCTCAAGGTGCGCTAGCACGGCAGCAGCTGCTATCGCGCTCTCTCTGTTTTATGCATGTATGAACATGCGCGCTTGCGCTGAGCGCACATGCTCACGCATTTGCACACACACACTCTGACGACGACATCGTCTTCATGCTGCTTTAGGACTACAATCGACCCGCCGCGCTCGCCGACCTCGTCGGGCAGCTCGGCGTCGACCCACGCATTGGTCTCTCACGCGACGACGCAATGGCGCGCCGCGCACTCTACGGCGCAAACCGCGTGACGCCACCGATCAACTGTCCGTCGTGGGTCTGTTGTCTCCTACCGTGTCTACTGCGCACCGCGTCGATGCAGGCGTTCCACGCTGTACTCCCCCGCGAAGCAGTCGTGCGGCGCCAAGCGACTGGACCGCACGGCGGACCTGCTGGGACGTCGTCAACAGCTCCGCTCACGAGCCGCTCGTTGCGCATGGACGCTTCGAGCCTCGTGGTTGGCGACATTGTCGAGCTCGCAGCTGGCGACCTCGTGAGCGCCGACATGCGCGTCGTCGAGTGCTCGAGCGACTGTGTCGTCGACCAGTCGACGCTCGCAGCCAATACTGACGACGCCAGCAACGACCTTGAGACCGGCGACAGCTCGCGCGTCCGCAAGGTCGTCGCTGTTGACGAGCCACGCGATGGGCTCGTTGTCGATCCGCTACTGGCGCGTAATGTGCTGCTCATGGCGTCGCGCGTCGTGCGCGGTCGGGCGGTCGGTGTCGTCGTTGCGACTGGCGACCGGACGTTCTGGGGCCATTTGCTCCGCAAGCACGAGTGGCCAGTCGCATCGACGTCCAAGTGCGCTGGTCGTGTCGACAAGTACGTCAGTAGTGCTACCGGTATGAGCAACAGCAGCAGTACAAACCCAGAAGAGCATCGGCTCATGGCCGACGAAAGCGCGTCGCCAACTGCGTCGTCACGGTCCCACAGCAGCAGCAACAGCAGCAAAGCGACGACGACAGCAACGACGAACAAGGCGAAACGCAAGAAGAAGAGCAAAGCAGGCGAACTCGTCGTGTAGTGACTGCATCAGTGCAGCTAGCAGACATAACGACTGTATAACTACAACGCGCGCTTGTGTGGGCAGCAGATGCCTTGCTGTTGGTCGGTCGGTCGGTCCGAGTTAGTAACACGTGACTGCTGCTTCAGCACTAGTGACAGTGCAAGTGCTTAGCGTCGTCGCGCACCACCGGCCGGTGCGGCTGCTGGTGCTGCCCCGCCAGCTGCCGGTGCTGGCGCGCCGCCGTCTGTGCCAAAGAGACTGAAGAGCACGAGCGGCAGCACAAAGTACCACTGCAGTGTCATGTTGTCCATGTGTCCCAGTTAGTCATCTGTCAGAGCGTCCACCACTGTTCCAAGCACGGCGGCAGAAGCGTGACGTACGTATTTGCGCAGGAACGACTGGTTCTCTGGCTCCTCAGCAGGTTCGTCCTCTGACTTGATCGGCTTCACGCCCTGCGGCGCGCGCTCTTTCTTGACAGCGATCTGCTTTGGTGGGCTGTGATTGGTCGACGGTAAACACAAACAACGGGTTGTCAGTTTATCGATATATCGGCATATCGGCATATATACCGATATTTCGATCGACAAGCTAATGTGCGAGCAAAGAGCGCATGCACGTACGATGGACCGTGTTGCGCGCGGAGGACGTTGCCAAATGCGCCAAACTTGACGGTCTTGAGGTCGCGCTGCTCGCGTCCCACGAGTACCATCGATATCAGCTGCTCAATCGCGTAATGCACAGACAGACAAACCGATCGCAGACGCACCTTCTTGTACTCGGCGCACGCTGTCGGCGTGACGTACGGCGTGAGGTACTCAATCGCGACCAATTTGCCGTCGTCTGCGACATGGAACGCAAAGTTCTCGCGCATGCGCGTGCCTGCAAGCACGCACTGAGAGGACGAGCGTCACCAGTGAGTAGGCTCCAGTCGTAATACACACTGAGCGATCCTATGCAGACGACGCACCATCGGGATCGACGTCATGACGTACGGCGACGTCGGGTCCGATGGGTCCGAGCGCGCGCGGACGCTGTAGTGCCGGTCCTGTGCGAGCAGGAGCTCGAGGTGCCGAATGTCGTCGGTTGAGAACGTCGGGAGGCCGACGAACGTGACTTTTGGCTTTGGGAGCGCTGCGCCAAAGAGAAACTCGACCGCGCCGCGCTTCGAGAAGCTGCTCGCGCCGTCGGCCGATGGGATGTTGTGCTCGAGCTCAAAGTGGATGTGCGCGTCGGCGTCGGCGCTGCGCACGACGCGGTCGTCAAACTCCTCGCCAAACTCCTCTTTGAAGCTGCGAGTACACGTCACATGGACAGACAGATACGCACAGGTTTGCATCGTGAGTGCGAGCGCGTCAAGAGAGATCGCGAGTAGCATATGAGCATTGCTTGTGCGTCGCAGAGTAGCAGTAGTCGCGCGAACAGAGAGAGAAAGGTACATACTCGGCGTTCTCGATTTCACGTGGATCGGCATGTACATGGGTCGGTGTGAGTAGCGCACCAGCGAGCAGCGCAAGCAGCAGCAGTGCGAGGGACTGCATGCGCATCATGATCAACGATGACAACGAGGGGAGTCGCTCGTTCCTGTTGTTGTGGCTTGTTGCGTGTCGGCTCGAGTCGATCGATGCTCCCCTGTTTGTGGCAGGGAATGTGAGGATAGATACAATTCCTTGTGAAGCAGCTATTTTGACTGTCAGTATATGAATGTCAAGCAAAATGACGATACTGCCCGGGAATGGATGACACTGACGTGGACGACACTACGTTTGCGCTGCGCATTTATAGTAGTCCACACTACAGTATGAATGTACCGTCCGCAATGGTACCGAAGTGGCACGGAGGGACTTCTTTGACTGTGAGTATGTGCGCGCGATTGGCTGCCAATTCGTTTGATTGATGCGCCACTTTCGCAATTAGACACACCACGCACGCACGAACAGCAGCAGCAAGATGGACTCGTGGGGTGCGTGCGACCCGTGTTGTCAGGCTCTATAGTGCGCGTGCTGCATGGTCGCATGTGTCGCTGGCACATATATATGTGCTCGTCGTGTGCTTGCATCGCTGCCACTGACGCCTGATGTCCATGTGTCTTGTCTTCCCCCTTCTCGGCACGTCACGATGCGTTCGTTGCCCAATCTCGCTCGACCTCGACACTGTCTCCAGACGACGATGAGTTCGAAGTGCCTTCGTACGTATGCGCTTGCTGTGCAGATGGTACACGTGCTTTCTGTTTGCTCTGCTCCGATGTCGCTCGACTGGCTCACACGCACAATGACTATTGCAGGGTCGTGGAGAGCACGCCGGTCGTAGCGAACTGGGACGACGAGGAGGAAGAGGAGGAGGAGACGGTCGCGCCTGTTGCTGCGGCTGACAGCTCAGTGGCAAAGGGTCCGCTCAAGCCCAAGCAGGTGCGTCACTGCACTCATACAGTCGCTCTACAGTACTTGCGTCATCGTCGGTCGTGCAAGTCAGCACTGACGCTGTCGCTCTCTCGCCGATACACATGCGTGTATACAAACCTCTATACAACTCGACGACGCCCGATCAGATCAAGAAGCTCAAGCTCAAAGAGCTCGAAGAGAAGCGGAAGCTCGATGTCGCGCTCACAAAAGCGCGTCTCGCCGAACAGGCAAACGAGACCGACGCCGAGCGCCGAGCGCGCGAGAAGCGGTCGATCGAAGAGGCCGACTTTGAAGCTGCGATCGACGCGTTTGCGACGGTCACGAAGCCCGCGCCGACTGTTGGCGGTGGCGACGTTGACAGTGCGATTGCGAGCATGCGGCTGCTGTCGCTTGCCGACCACGAACAGCTCGGCGACGTCGTTGCGACGCGCATCAGCACGTCGAGCGCTACGCACGCGCTCGAGTGCATAAAGGTCATCCTCACAAAAGGCTCGGCGAACCTGAGCGCCGACGACATGAAGGACCTCACGACGATCATCAACGTGATCAAGAACGAGAAGATCGCAGCAGCGAAGCCGAAGGGCAAGAAGAAGAAAGTCACCGGCAAGCAGGGCTATGCGAACGTCGAGCGCGCAACTGGCGGCGGCGGCGGCGCTGGCAGCAAAGTCGTGAACGAAGAGGAGGAGTACGGCTACGACGACTACGACGACTTCATGTAAGAGTGTGGAGTTGCACGCGACAAGCGACGAGCGGTCGCAGTGGCGCAAGTGTCGATGAGCAGTGGCTAGCAGCTGCTCGCGTCGTGAGTCTGTTTGGACTCGAGATGATAGGTTGTGCTCTCCTGCCCTACGAACCAGCAAAACGCAGCAGCATTATCTGACCAGCGGGTATGATCATCTTTGTGAACAGACAGTCACGATGCAGTCGTACCATTGACATAGTCATTCCTGCATGAAAATCAAGAGACTGCGATTGGGATGTCTAGCTGCAATGCGTGCATGTGAGAATAACATCCAGCTCCGCAATCATCCTCCTAACAGTTCCGAATTGATCGTATTATCTTGACGTTTACACGGTATTGCAGGTTTAATAGGTTCAGGCTGGCGAGTATTTTATCGTTTCACATCGAAATCACGTGATTGTATCATCGATTTGTTTATGTTCACATCCAGACGTTATTTCATTTACATTTGACAACGCCTCTATTTTTGCACCATTGTCGATTGCTATCCTTGGAGCAGCTCAGATCGACATTGTCGGCGCACGACGTTGCTCAGTCGACGCGCGTGTGGCAGACTCCATTCTCGTACACAGCTACGTCGCAGTGATGCTGGCGTCACTTGAGCAGCCCGCTCGCAAGTCGAGTGTCACGCCAGAGTCTGAGCATGTTCAGTCGATCCAGTATCTACCGACGCTGACACAGAAAGCCGTCCTCCATGCAGCAGTAAAGCTCTCGTGGACACAGTGCTGCATCTCGCTCGTGGGGTACGCGTGGCTTCTGTCCAGCTACTTTCGCGTCGAGCGTGCGAGCAATCTCGCGGCGTACCGTGCGGTCGAGCCGAGCACATGCCTCGGCTTTGGTCCGTATGCGTATCCAGTCAACACATTCGTGCGAGCGCAAGATGGGACAACACGCAACACAACGGTCACGGCCGTCGAGCCTGTAGCAGTCTGGAGCTACAAGTTCGACACAACGTCGATCGCAATGCGCGCAGTCGCCGAGCTGCTGAACGTAGCTGCGTTCCCCGACTGTGTGCACTACCGTAGCAGCTGCAACAGCGTGACACTAACACCGACGACAGGATTCGTGATGCTCGACGCGCTCATCAGCGCTGTTCGCGACGACGTCGAAGCGAGAGCTGTCGCCACCACTGCTCGACCTCCTGTCTTTACTGCATCCTCAACACCACTCGAGCCGCTCAGCACACATGAGCCACGCCGCCGGCATCGAGTGCAAACGTCGTATCCAACGTTGTTGCTGCGGACACAACACGCCCACCTCCATCGAGTGCACCACTACCTCGCACCGACGCTCTTCACGATGCCAGTGTGGCAAACGAGCCAGGCACTGTACTATAGCCCTGAGCGGATCACATCAGCGACATCATCAGCAATAGCCAGCAACGACACGCACACACGAGACATCTGCTCACTTGCATATGCAGGACTGCATCCGCTCTTCTGCGACAGCGACTGGACAGTCTTCAGTCAATCATGCGATTTCCACGACGCTAGGTGTCTTGCGATCGGCCGCGTCTCGACACACATCGCATCACGACTCGACGCAACAAAGCGCGCGTTTGCGAACGCGACGCTCGACATGCTGATCATCGAGAACACGCGCGACCTCGTGCGCTTCCGCGGCGGACTCGCGTTTCTCGGCAAGCGCGACGTGGACATCGTCACGCTCATTCGCGTGCGCGAGTGTTCACCATCCGGTGACAGCTGCGAGACACGAGTCGTGGATGACTATCGCTACGAAGCCAGTCTCCTCACGACGAACGTCGACGACTGGCGCGCAATCGTGACAACGCTACGCAGCATTGCGCAAGTGTACTACTGGCTGCGGCTGCTGACGCTCTACATCGGCTGCTACACCGTCGCGGCTCGACATGAAGACGATAGCGCTGATACCGCACTGCAGCACAACATCGCAGCAACAACAGCGGGTCCATCGATCACGACAGTCGCAGCAGTGGTAGCGGCACTATCGTCGCCTCGATTGCCAACATCGTCGAGTCTGACTCCACTACCTTCTCGTTGTACGTCGCTCCGACTGCGGCTTTGTCGATGCCGCGCTGCACTCGTGCTGTTCTTCAAGATCCCGAGTCAAGTTGTGATCTACGGCAGCCTCGCACCAGTGCTATGCCACGCTGCAGCACATGTGATCGATGCAAACGTCGTGTACGACCGGATCTCGCAAAAGTTCGACTCGGTCAATGGACTCCTGCAGCTCAGTGTGTGGGAGCTCGTGACCATCAGTTCGCTCCAGATGCGCAACGTGTGGCTACTCGCGACTGCAACACACGCTGTCGTACACTTGTCGACGCGACGCAACTGGACGCCAGCGCACGGTGTCTGGGGGATGCCGCAGTTCTCGATCGCGTTGCTCTCGGGACTCACAATCATCTCGCAGTTCCGCTTCCCCACGTTACGGTCGACGCGCCTGCACCACACGATACGTCTCGAGACGCTCTCACGCGTGCATCCGACACTCGAGGCATCGCTCGGCTCGCTCTACGGCGGCGGCGGCAAGTCGGAGCTTGGAGGTGTCTTCACCGACTTCAAGGCGCTCGTGGGTGCGGCACTGGCGCTCTTCGTGCTCGCTCTCAGCTGCTTGTTTGTACTGCAGCGCGTGCGTCCTGGGTCGAGTCTCGTGGTTTGGCGATCGCACTCGCCTGCACCACTCACAGCTGGTGTGTTCTGGCCCGCGAGTGCACTTGCTGTGAGCTGGAGCGACGACCTCTTTCGCTTCGGTCGTCTCGAGCGTGCACTAAAACGAATGCGCGCGTCTCGCCATATCGTACCTCTCGATGTATCGACGTCAGCAGCGAGCCGAGTCACAACAGTACAGGTATCCAACATGGTACAGTCGGTTCCAGCGCTCGGACCGGAAGTGGTAGCAGCAGTGCGAACAAGAACGCCAGTGATAGTGCCACCATCACCTCTTGGTGCACTCGCTACCGCCACGTTCGACGATCGCGCCGATGTCACTCGAGACACGCTGTACCTCATGAACCTCGCGATGCTGAGCGACCCCGTCGTGTTCCTCGCGCTGCGCTACCTCCACACGACCATGCACGTATGTGTCGTGCGGTCGACAGCTACGCAACGCGAGTACCTCGTGCCGCTACAGCATGTGTCGTCAGCACTCGAGAGCAACGGCTTTATGTGCGTACGTACGGTGCGAGCAGCCGATATGAGTTGGTGCGACCTGCTAGCATGTGGATGAGCTTGCAAGTTGGTGCATGGAAGTCGATCGATCGGCTTGGTACCGAATACTGCGCTTGGTACTAATTGCTGACGCGCAAATGGTCGTGCAAATCAAGACTCGAAATGCATGTAGATCCATTTTAGCGAAATCGAAAATGTTGACAATTCTACCACAACTAGACATATCAGTCAAAATAGTAGCCTCGTCATATAGACCGACTGGATTTCCAAGTCCATGCACCGGCACGACATCGGTGGCTCTTGTCGCGGCAGCTTTACTGAGCCAGGCGAGGTGGTGCTCCACCATTCGCATCGAGTCGTAAATGCTCGGATACATGGCAATGTCGCCGTCATGGAACACGAAGGCTGTTCGAGATGATGAGCATCTTCAGCAATGGACAAACTGAACTAGTCACGCGTTGCATTGCAGTATCGCGAGTGCGCGCTGTTATTCGCTGCAGTGTCGATCTATTCGACTTCTCATCTCGAGTGCGCATCACAACAAGCGATTCTTGCACCTCACAACTAGCTGAGCCATCCTCGACATCCTCTGCTTGTGATGCTTGCGATGTTTGCAAGCGATCCCGATCCAAATGCACGAATGCGAATGCTCGTCCGAGCTATCGATCGGACCCGACGAGCGCCGCAAGCTCGCGATGAGTGTCCTGGTGCAACAATACACGCGCCTGCAGATGAGAAAGTGCGGGACAACGTCGCGACAGCCGATTGCAGATGGTTCTTGCTTTGACAATCTGCATCGATGTCATCGCTCGCGGTCTGCTGACGAAAGATGGCAATCTGTGCGTGCAATGAACTGGTTGCACTCCTCTGATCCGACAACATCTAAGCGCTCGCAGACACAACGTCTGTGTTCATGAACTCCTGAAAGTAGCAACGCATAAGAACTGAAGTTGTGACGACGGCACGTCAAAATACGGCTCGGTGTGTCGAGATGACAGCAGATGGCACGCTACACCTCGCTATTTGCAAATCACACGTTGCATCTATATTACACGGATCATATTGTAGCAGCAGTAACAGCAAAATGGACATACACAGGTATATTGCATGCAACCTACATCGCAATTCACAATGCAACTTGCAGTCAACAAGCTGTGCAACAAACAGGTTGGCATCGTTTCGCATCCGGCGTTGCACACTGACGTTGTTGCAGTTTGCGCGACGCGTTGGCTCGGCAGAGCTGCCGAATCGTTGCCATTCGCGATTTTTCCGCGTCCGCAGCACAAGCCTCGCACAAAGGGTCGAGGTCGCGCACAGCAGTCTCGCTTTCGTTGCCGTCTGGCTCGCTGATCCACTGCCGATTCCGAGCGAGGTCGCGCACGATGGCGGAAGCGCATCAGGCCACGAACGTCTTTATTGCGCACAAGCGCGGCGTCGAGTTGCTGTACTCGGACGAGGGCATCCGCGTGTCGTTCACGATCCCGCCGCCATGGGAGCTCCGTCAACGCCTGTTGCGGTCGTACTTTCGCATGCAGCGCGCGATCAAGCACCGTGTGTACCCGGCACCGCCACTCGCAGCCGTCGCAGTCATGGTCGCAGTCGTGTTCTTTGTCGTGCGCTCGCCTGCTGACTCGTGGTGGCGCACGAGCGTGCTCGCACACGTGACGTGGACGATCGGCAATGCGCTCGTGCCGTTTGCGCACTCGCTGCCGACGTCGCTGTACGTCGGGTACTTGGCTGCGTGGGCGAGCTTCATTGGCGTGCTGCTGCTCATGTGGCTCCAGCGCATGGTGCTGCGGCTGCTGCTGAGCTACCGCCGGTGGCTCTACCTCGCGCCGCGCGAGAAGAGCACGGCCGTGGTGCTCTGGGGTGCCGCGCTCAAGGTGCTCAGTGGCCGCAACCCGCTGACGTACTCGTTCCAGGACGCGCTGCCGCGGCAGCCGCTGCCAGCGCTTCAGGACACGATCGCGCGGTACCTCAAGTCGGTGCACCCGTTGCTGAGCGATGCTGAGTTTGCCGAGACGGTCGCGATGGCGAATGCGTTTGTCAAGCACGAGGGTCCGAAGCTCCAGTTCTACCTGTACCTCAAGTCGTGGTGGTCGAGCAACTACGTGACGGACTGGTGGGAGAAGTACGTGTACCTCAAGGGCCGCACGTCGATCATGATCAACAGCAATTACTATGCGATGCCGAACGCCAACTTTGACTTTGTCGCGACGAAGACGCAGACCGCGATGGCTGCCGGTCTCATCCACGAGTTCATGCTCTTCAAGCACGACCTCGACCGCGAGCAGCTCGCGCCTATGCGCATTCGCGGCATCGTACCGCTCTGCATGAGTCAGTACCAGCGCATGTTTTCGTGCACGCGCATCCCGGGCCGCGAAGAGGACAAACTCAAGGTGTATCGCCACAAGTCCAAGCACGTCGCCGTGCTCTGCCGCGGCCGGTTCTTCAAGCTCCCGCTGTTTGAAAAGGGCGAGCACGGCCGCCTGCTGTCCAAGTGCGAGCTCCAGCGGCAGCTCGCAGCGATCGATGCGACGGCAGCTGCGCTCGATGCACCGAGCGAGGCCGAGCAGCACGTCGCAGCGCTCACGGCGTCGGGCCGCATCGAATGGGCCGAGACGCGCGAGCAGTTCTTCTCCGAAGGCGTGAACAAGCGCTCGCTCCACACGATCGAGTCGGCGGTCTTTGTCGTCGTGCTGCAACAGGACGCACCGCCGGCCGACTGGACTGCGATGGGCAAGCAGCTCATCCACGGCAGCGGCGCGAACCGCTGGTTTGACAAGAGCTTCAACCTCGTCGTGTATACGAACGGCCTCGCTGGCATCAACGTCGAGCACTCGTGGGCGGACGCGCCCGTGATGGCGCATGCATGGGAGCACGTGCTCACGACGCTGACGATCACGCATCCGTTCGATGCAGCCGGTGACGTCGCGCCAAACCACGAGAGCGAACGCACGTCGGTGCTGCCGGCGGTCAAGACGCTCACGTGGGACTTTACGACTGGCCTCACAGCTGCGATCCACAAAGCGCACGACGACGCGCGCGGTGCGATCGCCGACTTTGGCCTCAAGATCATTTGCCACGACGACTACGGCAAGGGTTTGATCAAGAAGTTCCGCGTCAGCCCCGACGCGTTTGTCCAGATGGCGCTCCAGCTTGCGTACTACCGCAACGCCGGGACGCTCACGCAGACGTACGAGTCGAGCATGACGCGACTGTACCGCGACGGCCGCACCGAGACCGTGCGGCCCGTGACCGACGCGTCGAAAGCGTTTGTGCTCGGTATGCACGACGCCGCGCGCTCGCCCGCCGAGAAGCTCGCGCTGCTGCAGGCCGCATGTGCAGTGCACCAGGACGGCTACCGCGGTGCGATGTGCGGCGAGGGCGTCGACCGGCACCTCTTTACGCTCTACTGCGTCTCGGTCGGCTTCAACATCGAGTCGGCGTTCCTCAAGAGCGCACTCGGGCGACCGTGGCGCCTCTCGACGAGCCAGCAGCCGCAGCAGCAGACGAGCAACTGGCCTGCGGTTTTCAAGACGCTCGAGGGCACCAAGTTTGGCGTCCAGGACGCGATCAGCCCTGGTGGCGGCTTTGGCCCGGTCGCCGAGGACGGCTACGGCGTGAGCTACATGATCGCCGGCGAAGACGCCATCTTCTTCCACATCTCGAGCAAACAGTCGTGTCCAACGACCGACTCGGACGCGTTTGCAAGAGATTTGCTCCAGGCGTTCCAGGACATGAAAGGGCTCTGGCACTGACGAGGATGCGTCGTTAGTGTTTGCGGTGCATACACACTGACCACGTGTATGCATGTGCTGTCAGCGTGCAGTTCCTGTTTGCATCGCGAGCCGCTGCCATCACTGTCTCGACTACATGTGTCCTAGATGTCGACAGAATCGATCGCTCGTTACATCGCGACACTTGCATTGTGTTCATTACCGACTGCTGCTGATGCTCTAGCGCTGCTACTGTAACGACTAGCGACCTGCTGATGCACGACTGACCCGACACGCACACACACGCACTCGACGAGCGTGTTGCAGCAGTGATGAAGCGCAAGCGTCAAGCAGCGAGCGCGTCGCTCGTCGAGCTGATACGTTCGAGCGCTTACGCGACGCGGCCGATCGACTTGCCGAGGATGAGCTGCTCACATATACATACAGCGAGAGGAGAAAACAATGAGTGGCCACGAGACATCGACACACGAGGACGCAGCAACTGGCCCATCTATCCGTTCAGACCCATTCGTTGCTCGGCCACACGCGCACGCACCTTGTCGCCGGGCTGGATCGTAAACTCAAACTCGGATGGCGCCTCGAACACGAGCACGACAGTCGAGCCGAGCTTGAACTGCGCCATCTCTTCGCCGCGCATGGCTGCAACGCCGCTCGGGCCGTACGACTGCGCGAGGCAGCGGCCGACCATCGTGTCCTGCGCGCGCGTGTTTGTGCGGAGCTCGGGCTCGTGCGTCAAGACGATCGAACCAACATTCGTCGCGCCGACAGCCGTGAGCGAGAAGAAGCCAAAGCGCCAGGCGCCGAGCAACGCGACGCGCTCGTTCTCGACAAACAGACTCGGGATCAGTCGCGCGGCGACAATGTTGACGGGGAAGAGGTTGCCAGGGAAGTGCCGGCGCTCGGCGACGTGCCAGTCGACCGGCGCGTGGATGCGGTGGTAGTCGCCCGGCGCGAGGTACAGCACGCAGTGGAACAGCTTCTTTGGCGTCGTCGCCTCGAGCGCCGGGGCCGAGAAGAACGCGGGCGTGTCGCCGAGGAACTCGTCGAGGCGGTACCGCGCACCCTTGATCTGCTCGAGCACCGGCACGCCAGACGTTGCGTCGACGACGCCGATCGATGCAACCGTGCCGTCAACGGGACTCGCAATGACTTTCGGGTCCGGATCGAACGTCCGCATGCCGTCCTTGAGCGGTCGCGAGAAGAACTCGCCGAGGTTGCGGTAGTCCTCGAGCGGGTACCTAAAGAGAGAGGCATGGGGTGTTAGAGTGATAGAAGAGAGGCACGTGGTCCCATCGAGACCACTTCGCTCGCGCTATCAATGGCGTCACGACGCAAGTGCAGACACTGAACGATAGACAACGCAACGCACCGCATCTCGTCGAGCTTGCAGTTGAACACATACGTCCAGGCCTTGTAGAGTGGCGCACGGAGCCACATGGGGCTGCACCCGTCGCAGTCGAGCAGATAGCACGACAGGCGGTCAGTCGCACTAGCAGCACAGCGGGTCATATGCATATCGCACACGGCGAGCGCACGCACAGCTCCTTGTCGTGCACTTCGCCCCAGAGACGCGATGCTGCGCGGTACGGGAACAGCTTGAGAGACTCGAGCTGTCCGAAGCGCGCGTGTAGCAGCAGGCAGAGCGTCAGGTCAGCAGACTAGCAGAGACACGATACTAATACTCGCAATGTGCGCGAACCTGTCGTTTTGTCGCCATCGTCTCCTCGAACTCTGTCGGCTGGCCAGGCAGGCGCTGCAGTGCTGGCGCTGGGTGGCTCTTGCGCTCGTCCTCATTCGGGTAGTTCAGGTGGTAGAACTGCAGGAACGCGATGAGCGCAAAGCCCGACGCCGCTGGGATCTTCCAGCTGCGCGCAAAGATGCTCTCCTCGGACTCGACACCGGGCTTCGCGCCAGCATTGCCGCCAGTAGACGACGACGAAAAGCGGCTAATGCGATAGCAGTCACAAAGACATACACAGGGAGACACGCGCCATGTGAGCAGAGTGTGAGTGCGAAAGCGTGCACAGGATCGTGCCAGCAAAAGAGCTGCCCAACGGCAGCACTGGTGTGCTTGCTTGCATCAAGATGCTCGCCTTACCGGGTACTCGGGTTCGTGCCTCTGCTGCGCAGCGTGAAGACCGCGCGGCTGCTGCGCGTGGAGCGCAGGAAGACGGCGGCGACCATGGCGACTGCAGCTCTAGAGGATGTCTGTCGTCCAATGTGAGGTCGACGTTTGTGTGTCGGAGTGCGCAACATCTTTCGTCCACGAAATCGCATTTACTAGACGCATCATGATACAGCGGAATGTGTGCGGCACTTATCAAATATATGTTCGCGAAAGTAAGTACATTCCGATCTGTCAATAGCATGAACGACCCACAATGCACAGATTTGTAATCCATAGTGCGCAATTTTGTGCAACCGAACCTAGGCAAGATGATTTCATTGGAGTGTGTAATTGTAAGCTAGTACTATATTTATTCCGAATGTGAAGTAATCATCTTCTTCGAGGAAAACTACCTCGTCATCGATTGGTGCCTATGATAGGTAGCCATCGCTTGACATCGCTGCATGTTCAACTCACTCGATGAGCGACAACAACTCCCATTTGGACATCTCAGGCTCACAACTGACGCGGACACGCACAAACGCGGCATGACACCAGCATCCTTTCGACGTGGATGAGGTCCAGAGAGAGAGAGAGTAGACGAGAGCGAAATAGGAGGATGTGCGTGCGTGCCTAGGTTGAAGGAACTTCAGTAAAGCAACGACTGACTGGACGCCTCAGAGCGTTACTGCGTTACTGAGGCGCGATCCGCATCATCGCGTCGTGCGCTCTCCTCGTGCAGGATGCATGCGAGTAGCAGCAGTAGCGCACTGCCGCGCCTGAGCGCATCGTCGTCTCCGCAGCGCAGGTCGCTCAGCAACACCGCAAGCGTATGTGCGTCGACCGTCACGTGTGGCTCGCAGACATACAAGTGCACGCATGCAGGGTAGCGAGTTGTTCTACTGACGCCTGCGCGCTCGTTTGCGTTGCTACTCATCTAGAGCGCGGATGGAGCCGTCAGTGTGCCTAGCACTGCAGTAAGCGGCAGCGCGCGCTTCCTCGGTCGCATGAGTTGGGATCGCGACCTCCTTGACGCGACGTCGTCCGCTGAGCTGCAGAGCTCGCTGCGCTGCTCGCTGTCGTCGTCATCGCTGCAATCCGTGTCGCCAACAAAGAGCCTGCAGCAGCACGCACTCGCACGGAGCGAGACGTCGCTCCAGTCACGGCACAAGCACTCGGTCCGCGCGACCTCGACGCGCTCGCTTGTGCCGACTGCAAGCGGCGCAATGAGCTACGACGAGTCGATGCGCGAAGTCGAGCAGCTCTTGACCGACAACGTGCGGCATCGGTACTACGATCGGCGCGAGAAGAGTGCGCAGGAGATCGCGACACTGCGCGCCGCTGAAGTGCGCGCCGAGCCACATAAGCAACGCGCCGTCAGCCGTGCACTGGCAGCTGCGAGCGTCCGACGCTTTGACTTTGTGCCGCTCCAGGACCCGGTCGTGCTCGCAGCAGTGCGAGCGCAGGACGATGACGATGAAGACAACGGCGACAATGACGATGGCGATGCTGACGACGATGACGCCGGTGATCCTGATAGCGAAAGCAGAGATGCCAATGACCCCGGAGCGAACGACACGGTCGCACGCAGAGCCAGCACGCGCTCGAACCTCGAGAAGCGCGCGAACAAGCGCGGCGCTGACATCAGCACGCAAGAGCGTTTGCCCGACACGCGCATCCCGTCGCCCGTGCGACTCAAGTACTTTGGCGCGGCTGCCAAAAGCGCGTACTACAAGACGTACCAGGAGCTACACGGCAAGTCGCACCTGTTCGTCGAGCGGCCAAGCGCGTATGCAGGTACCAAGTCGGTGCCAGCGCCGGCGCTG
>JAASGP010000610.1:0-15293 GCA_023334275.1 Globisporangium carolinianum | reverse complement strand
GTTCCATCGCAAGAAGAACCTCCAGTACTTTGACATCTCGGCCAAGGCGAACTACCAGTTCGAGAAGCCGTTCCTCTGGCTCGCGCGCAAGCTCGTGGGCGACGACAACCTGGTGTTTGTCGAAGCGCCAGCAATCGGTCCACCCAATGTCACGATCTCACCGGAGCAAATCGCGCTGATCGAAGCTGAGACCGCGGCCGCAGCAGCATCGGTGCCACTCCCCGATGAAGACGAGGACCTCTAGCTTGCATGTCGGAAGCAGCTGCGAATCAGATGTCGACGTTGGATCAGACGTTGTTCCATAACGCTTTCGGCACATACTTGGCTGTAGTGCCATTGTTGATCAAAGAGTCGTCGAGAAGGTTAGAGCGATAGCATCGTCGTCATTTTTGATTGCGACGCAGAGTCCTTGGCGAATGTACAGTTGGCAATGGTTTCGAGTAGTCAGGGTTGATTGGCTGAAATGTCGATGTAAGTCATATTAATACGGTACATACGATCGAGGGCGATAGACCGACAAATCACCATTTATATAATTCGCGTTCATTTCGCTGACCTTCATTTGCATCAATATGTAATCTGAAATTCATGATTCAATTATCAATCAAATTCGTAATACTAGATATTAGACTTGTGAAGCGACAACAACGTGTATGCATATTATGAGGTTGTAGTGCATTACGTTGCATAAATGACCCTTCGACTGCACACCAAGATCCTAGAAATGCGTCCCGATTCGCAAGCATGTAAATCAAGGCGTAACTCGAATGATACTAGTCACACAGTGATGTGGTAGCCATCACAATTAGGAGACAAGCATCCAGTATTGCGAATGATATTATCGATGATGCCATTTGCATGTTACGTTTACATGTTGTACAAATGTAGGATATTTCGTTTCATTTCGGTACGTTTCGTACATATGTTACAAGGCTGACGACAACACATACAATTCAGATACAAACCGTTGCTTATAGCGACAGCACCTTATAGTACTCGTTTGCTCGCTAATGTGCTGTAAATTGCAGGTTGCGTTTCACAATGAACAATCAATGGTAAGTGGTGCGCAAGAAACAGAAGCATCGATTGATAGTCGTACATTGTATTGTTTAGTCCGTGCTTAACTATTCACCTTTATCCATTGCTCGCTGCAAAATCACAACATATTCATGTAATGGGAGATATAATATAGATGACACACAAACGTCAGGGGTTAACAGCATATGCTACATTTCGCATGCGTATTCACACATTCGTATTTCACGTATTGTACATTTGACGATTATTCGTCATATTCGTTATACTACATTATAACCCTTTGATGCAACAACATGGTGTATGGACATTATATGTGTTTGTAGCGGCAAAATCTCTATACCGAGTTTCCACACCCTGCATGGCTAACATATGTAGACCTCTCCTAGAAGAGCATTTCAGGCATGAATTGGACATCAGGATGTGTAGTTTACATTTTGTACAGGTGATGAAAGAGAGACGACAACACAAACAGTTTATTCACAAACCCTAGAATAAACGTTTTTTCACTAATGTGCTGCTCTTTATCTCTCACAAAAGAACAACAAATGTCGGAACGAGAGCGCAAGTTTCGTTGCACACAGATCAATTTATATGCAAGTGAGTGCGTTAAAAGCGAGAAACAGATGCATCAATGAATAGTCGTATAATGCACTAGTTATTTTCCAAGCTTTATTGATCACCTTGATACTGGTTGTTGCTCAATCACTACAAACGCTTTCATGCGATGGGCTATACACCTTTGATGATACCTCGACAATCGATGTTGCATTGTTCAATAGCCATATATGAATGCACAATGACATCCCCGTTTAGCTCGCATGTACTCTGCTTTGATTTAGATTATCACATCATGGCAAGTCTATACCACGATATGTATTATATGTTCCTTCGTTTACCATGTTGCTTTTCTAGTGCATAATCACATGCATACTGTCAAACGTCAAAACGTTCATGGCAATTATAATGCAACGCTCTGCGACGCCGCTCATTTTGGTCATAATGTCAGGCGTTTGTCACGGTGATACGCATCATCTTATAAGTTTTCGATGCCGCTTCATTTGATCGAGCATGTACAACACGTGTAGGAATTGTGCAGGCGGTTGCGAATCATGATTTTAGAAAACAGTTCAGCTGTATCCAATATTTTTGATCTCTTTTCTTTTTTGATCTTATGGGTACTCACTTCTATCATTCCTTCCTCGCCAGCTCTACCGTATGCCCGATACCATATCTATCTATCCGGCGTCGACCAACCTCATCTAGCTCCTTGCAAGTGCATGTCGGCATGCCTAGTGAGTAACTCATGCGAACTGAGTGCGTAAATGTGTATGTGACACGCGCATGCAGTGTACGTAAGCAGCAGCTCCATTCGTATCGATATGTTGTCGCGCCATCGTCGTGCCTGCTTCGATGCGTCGTCTTGCTCGTCCCATGCCATCGCCCCCAGTACATGCGAGGACGCCACGCTAGGACGCTTGTCGACGCTAAGACTCTCGTCGGCGCTTTGCAGCCGGTGCTGCCTCGAATGACGTGGCTATTGCTGTTGCGATTGTGTCGTCACTCGATGCGCTCGCGGCACTGCCGTCGACGCCACGCAGTGAACCGACTGGCGGTACTGACGGCACGGATGCGATTGCGGCTCGTGTCGCTGACGACAATGCGAGCGGCGTCAGTCGCTGCAGCATCCCGAGCAGCAGGTTCTGGCCGTTCACGAGGTGCTCGAAGTTGTGCTCGAGCTTGTGCGCCAAATCGTCGAGGCGCCGGTCGACCGACTCCATCCACGCTGTCGGCACGGCGCTGACGTCGGGTGGCACTTGCGTTGTTGCTTGCACGTGCGTGATTGCTGGGCTGAAGCTGGCACTCTGAGACGCCGTCGTGGTCGGCGTCGATGCGGCCGTCGTACTGGCTTCTGGGGTGGTTGTGGCGAGAGTAGCCAACGCGACTGCTTGACGTTTGGCTCCAACCGTTGCCTTGCGCTGGCCTGCGACAGACACTGCTGGTGCGCTAGATTGCGCAGTTGGCGCCGCTGTGACGCACGTGACGCGCGTCGCTATCACTCGCGGCGTCTGCGGGCTCGAGTCTGCGCTCCTCGATGGGACCGCAAGTGTTGCTGCAACGGATGGCGGTGCAGCTCCAGCTGCTGGCATTGGAGTCGGCGCTAGACACTCAGGTGCCAGCACTGCTGCTGGTGATACTGGACATGGTGCTATCGCTACTGGCAGAGCGGCTGGCAACAGCGACGCCGCAGCCGGCACACCGTTGCTGTCGCCACCTCGACTCGCTCTCCGCACTGCAAAGTTCTTACGCAGTTTGAAGCGCGCGAGCCAGCCGCTCGAGGCCTTGAAAACGTGCGGACCGCTGCTCGGCGCGACGCCACCGTGCATGTCGAGGTAGATGCGCATGGCTTTCTCCTTGACGTCCTTGTCGCGGACGCGCTCGCCACTCGCCGACTGCAGTCGCATCCAGCGCTCGAGCTCGTCCTCAAGCACGCTGTGCGACGATTTGCGACCACAGCCATCGAGGCGAAACGCATGGCGGCCAGCGCTGCTGCCACCTTTGGCTGCAAGCCGCTCCGCCATCAGGTCTTTCTTCGCGACCCATGCCATGATGCTCGACTTGTGCAGTCCATACTGCCGCGCGAGCGCCTCGAAGCTGCGGCCAAGCACGCCTGGCGTGTACTGGTTCGCGACCTCGAGCTTAAACTCGAGGTTGTACTGGTTGCGGCGCTTTGGCGGCGTCGGTGCCGGCATAGACTGCTGCTCGCTCGCGTCGCTGCCATCGCCGTCTGCCATGCTCATCACTCGACAAGCGCCAAAACCAATGAACCTCTATGTCGTTGCTCGCAGGATCGTCGATCTCTGGATTTGACAACTTTGACAACGAACGAAATAAATCGCTTTCGATTGCCAATATTATACACAACTCGAACACATTTAGCTAAAACGTGTAGTTGTTGTCGGATAATTCAACCCAATCGATCTGCCAACATGCACGAACAATAGCATAATTTACAGCTTCGGAGTCTGACGCCTCCACACACCCACAACAGCCAGCAACCACTTGCAGCAGCACGTGTCCATGACGCACGCGTACAGATCCGTCAGCTCCGAGTTGCGCTTCGCAAGTCGCTTGAGCGTCTTCGTCATGCGCGGCAGCAGCTCTGAGTGGCTCGTTGCAACCTCGAGCAGCGCCGACCGCAGCGTCTGCATCGTACATTTTTGTTCAAATTATGTATTCAATAACAGGCTCAATGCAACAACATCTCGTATGCATCATATGAGTATGCAATGAAAGAGATTGTTGAGCATATATGCTTACCGCACCTTGTTCGGTGTAACTCGATAAACCAGAAGTGGAGTGAGGTAGGTTTTTCGAAAGTTACAATTGGTAGTGAAGAACAGGTAGGTTATATCTGCCAACGACTGAATCAACATTCGTATGCGAATTTTTCACCGTTAACGTATGTGGAGACAGGTTTTATATGTAGCAATCAATATGAGAGATGGGATGTTTTGCTGATCCACCGAAAGTTACAATTGTAGCAATCAATGTGAAATATGGGTCAATTTTGCTCATTCAGCGAAATGTTAGGTGCGATTGTAGTTTGTGTTTTATTGGATGATGGAATATTTTTCTACTAGCATTGATGTACTAACATTCAAGTATGTGAGCTGTTTTCGTATTTCAGCAACCGCTCCATCTTTTTTGCACTTGTGAAATTACACAACCAGCCCTCAGTCGCACTGAATCACAGCGGACACGCGGTCAGCAAACAAAGTGCAGACTGCCCACATTCTGACAAGCGCCATTGCACGCACGCGCGCATCCAGCTGCCGCCGTGCCCCCCTCATTCCGTCGCTTGCTCCTTCGCGCTGATCCTCGTCGACCGCGACTGCGCGCGTGCACGACCGATCGCCCCCTCTCACATCGCTCGCCCCGATATACTACGATGGTGGCGCTACGCTCGCTGTTGCTTGCTGCTGTCGCTGCCGTGACGGCACTTGCACCGCTTCCTACAGCTGCAGCCGAGTCGCTTGAGTCCGAGATGGGCATCATCAACAACGGCGGGAACGTGAAGCTCGACCCGAGCGTGCAGCACATCCCACTGGACCCCAAGCTGGCGATGCTGCGGCCGCCACCGGCGCGCGTGCCGCCCAACCCCGACATGTTTGTCGGCCTCTCGGTCTTTCGCGACGGCTATCGCTGTGCGAAGACGATCTTCACGGGCCTCAAGCGCGCGACGCACCCCGAGCGCATCTTCTTTGGCGTTGTCGACCAAGTGAACCCCGGCGACGCCAAGTGCATCGACGAGTTTTGCAAGATGGCAGCTGCCGAGTGGCCCGACAAAGGTGAGTGTCCGTATCGCGACCACATCCGCGTCGACGAGCACCTCGCGGACGACTCGCGCGGCCCGACGCTCGCGCGCCACTTCCAGCAGAAGCTGCTGCGCACCGAAGCGTTTTGCCTCCAGCTCGACGGCCACAGCATCTTTACGAACAAATGGGACGAGAACCTGCTGGCCGAGTGGACGCGCGTCGACAACGAAATGGCCGTGCTCACGACGTACTTGCACCACATCCACGACTTTGTGCTGCCGAACGGCGACAACAAGCACCCGAACTCGCTCCCGCACCTGTGCACGACCGTGCGCGGCGGCAACGGCCTCGTGCGCAACGAAGGCGCGAGCATGATCGGCAACTCCAAGTGGCCGCAGCTCGCGGCGCTCTGGGGCGCCGGGCTGTCGTTCTCCAAGTGCCACGCCGAGCGCCGCGTGCGCATTGACCCGCACACGCTCTGGATGTTTGACGGCGAAGAATTTCTGAGATCGTCGCACCTTTGGACGCACGGCTACGACTTGTACTCGCCCAGCATGCTCGGGAGCGTCGTGTACCACAACTACTCGAAAGTTCCCGCGCGCTTTGAGCACGTGCGTGTTGACGCGACCCAGCGCGCTATTGAGACCGAGATGGGCGTGAACCGCTTCCATCTCATCGTCGGCACGCCGTTCAAAGGCCAAGTGGATGCGCTCGAGATGGACACGTACGCGTTTGGCACGGCCCGGACGTTTGCGCAGTACCTCAACTTCTCGGGCGTGACGTTCGCTGCTGGGCAGAACGACTCGACGTCGTGCGCGCAGCTCCACTGGGTCCCGTACAGCGACGCGCGGGAGGTCGAAGCGATCGTTGGTGGCGGCTGGACGCTGTATCCAAAGACGCAAGCGCCAGTTGCTGGACCGCCACGCGACCAGAACAAGCCAGTGCGACCTACGAATGGTAACAAGGCGATTGACGACAACGAGCCAATCGACACGGCAGCGCAGCACGCGGTGGCCGCGCACGTCGACACGGGTGCAGGCGGCGGCGACCACAAGCCAACGACTGAGCCACCAGGGCTGCAACACCCGAATGTGCGCCACGGGATGGCCGATTCCATGGCGAGCGGCGCGTCGACCGGCGCCGTCTGGCTGCTCGTGCTCGTTGTCGTCGTTGTCGCGGTCGTTGCGACGTCGAACGACGCGGTCTCGCGCAGCGTGCGGCGCACGTTCCGCATGAAGACGTCGGCGAGCTCCAAGTGACGTACTTACGTACGTGTTGGGCGTTCAGTTGACTGCATACGTACAGGCGAGTAGTGAGTCACGTGAGCGACGTGAGTGGTGATGCCGACTGCTGCATCTGCATCTGCATCGCTCGCTGCCGTTCGACTGCATACAAGTGCATATAGTAGCAGCACCACCTCGGTGTATCCATCGATCGGTCTGCGACGTGTGTCCCATTGTGACTCTACGAGCAGCTGCATGCATACACACACACACACACAAACGCGCTGCAGTGCGAATCGGAGCGATCAGCTTGCGTGTTTGTCGTCGCGCATGTTGTTGTCGGCTGCTCGCATGTCACTGCTGTTGGCGACACCGGTCACTACCTAACGTGCGCGCTATCGACAGTCGCACTTCAGGCGCCGACTACGACGCGAGGTCCGTCACAATCTGCTGCAGCGCGCGCTTGGCGCTCGCGTCCATGTCGTCGCCGTCGTCGGCTTCGACCTGCTCCAGCGTCGCTGCGACGTCGTGCACGCGGCACCACGCTTTGTTCTGCACGTGCGCCTCGACTGTGCTCGCGAGTGCGAGCAGCGCGTTCGTCTGCAGCTGCGCAGTCGCAGCGCTCAGGTGCTGCACGAGCAGGTGCAGACCGCCGGCTTCGGCCACGAGCGACTGGCTCGCGTGGTTCAGGTACACGCCGTGGTGGATCGCCCACGCGGCGCTCGTGCTCACTTCCTCTGCGAACGCTGGCGACAGCAGCTGCACGAGCTCAGCGAGTCCGCCGTTCTGCGAGTGTGTGTGTGCAGCAAGCGATCTCAGTACGTCCGCCAAGCCAACGAAGTCAGTCGATGCACAGTGCGATCGAGCTAGTCAGTGTCGACGCACCTCGCGCACGGCATCCTGCGCGCCAATGTCGCGACCCGACAGGAGGTTCCCGAGAGCAAACGCTGCAGCGCTGCGCATTGCATCCGCTGTGTGAACACACGCAGCAACAAACAACAAATGCAACAAATGCAACATTTGCAACAATTGCAAGTGTGAGTTGCTGTCGTCACGCGACAATAGCCCATGCAGTCCGCATCCCAATGAGCTACGTACAGTGCTCGGACGAGAGCAGGTCCGTGAGCGTCGCAAGCGCGTCGGTCTCGCGCAGCAACTGCTCGCGTGCAGCTCCGTGGCCAGCAATGTTCGCGAGACACGTCGCGCCTGCGCGCTGGATCGCTTCGTGCGGACTCTCGAGGAGCGCAAGCACGTTCGCGAGCACGTTTGCGTCGCTCACGGCTGCACCAGCAGCTGGTTCGAGCGCGACGATGCCGAGCGTGAGGCTCGCTGCTGCCTGCAGGCGCGGGTCTGGCAGCGTAAGGAAGTGCGCGAGTAGCGGCAGTGCATCGAGTCGCACGAGCTCGTGCGCCACGAGCGGCTGCGACGACAGCCGAATGAGTGCGAGGAACGCCGGCACGAGCAGCGCCGACGCCTCGGTGCTGTCGGCGTCCTGGAGGAACTCGAGCAGCGCAACGAGCGCGTCGCTCTCGACGATCTTGAGCGCTTGCTGCTGCTTCTCGAGCAGCGACTCGGCGTCGACCTTGATTGCCGTGATCGCGTCGATGCGCTGCTCAGTCGATGCTTCTGGCGCGCGCATCACGCGCACGGCCTCCCACACGTCCATGGGTGCTTCGTCATCGGTTGTTGTCGTCGACATTGCGCGCACAGCGGCAGTTGCTGCTGCCGCAGGTTGCCGCACAGCATAGCATGTAGCGGGCGTGGCAGTAGCAGTCAAGGCAGGGCGTGCGCTGCGAGCAGCAGTCGCAGCCTGTGCATGCATCGCAGTCGCAGCAGCAGCAGCAGCACGACGAGATGCGAGACGTCCGAGCATCTTGTCTTGATCGATTGATTTGTGTTGTTGGCTCAATGTGTTGCATCGTGGCCGCGAAAGATGATGATGGATATCTAGAGTATTGTATGCAACTGCGCGGAACATTCCATTCATAGTATTTCTGAGTGACTCCATTCTGCAGCACACGCTCTGACCAAGCAAGCGAACGAGCAAGCCACATCACCAGTAGCACCAGCACATCTAAGCGACTGCAAGCGCCATGGGGAAGAACCGCCACAGCAAGGACCGGCTGTTCGTCACGCAGACCGAGCACAAGTACTTGTATGGCGGCAAGAAAGCTGAGATCCGCCGCGCCTACCGCCGTGCGTCGCGCTTCCATCGTCGCACTCGTTGATCGATCGCTCTATCGTGTGTCATGCTGTGCTGCGATGTGTATGCGCTCGTGTTGACATGCGATACGGGTGTACGTGTGCATGCGTACACACGCGCAGGTCTGCCGTTCAACTGCTGTGCGATCACACTCTCGCCATTCACGGTATGTGCTTCGTGTGTCTGTCTGGACATGTCTCGATACAATACTGAGCAACACTTGCTAATGCCATGCGCGACCGCCTCTGTATCTTCTATTTGCCTACAGAACCCCGTGTGCACGCGCGAGGGCCACTTGTTCGACCTCGAGGCCGTCGTGCCGTACGTCAAGCAGCACCAGATTGTACGCGCCAATGAAGCTGCACTCACGAGACTGCTGCAATATCCGACTTGACTGCTCGTATATCCGAGTCACAGGACCCTTCTAACCGAGTTTCGTGCCTCTCTTGCACACGTGACTTCCACATAGAACCCCGTGACGGGCGCGCCGCTCGCACTCAAAGAGCTCATTCAGCTCAAGTTTAGCAAGAACTCGCAGGGCGAACTCTTCTGCCCCGTGACGTACAAGGTCTTTACCGACAACTCGAAGATCGCAGCGATTGCGACGACTGGCAACGTGTTTGCGTACGAAGCGATCGAGGAACTGAACATCAAGCCAAAGAACTGGACGGTGCGATCGGCTGCTAGCTTGTTTGGGGATCGTCGACTGTAGCCGAGTGGCTCGCTTATAGGGGCTGTGTGTGTGTGGATATACGGACGCGCACTAGGATCTGCTCTCGGGCGACAAGTTTCGGCGCAAGGACATCATTATGTTGCAGGATCCGCTGGACCTCGCGAGCCGCGAGATCGAGAACTTTGAGCACTTGCGCCGCGCGAAGGAGCTCGACCAGGTGCGATGTGTGAATGCGTATATACATCTGTGTGTCTACATCGGTGTGTAGACGCGCGTGAGTGTACGAACGAGCAGCTACGAAGGCAGGCGCTCACACGTTGCATGGCTCTGTGTATGGACTCGTCACATATCAGCAAGCGCATCCCGAGACGGTCGTTAAGAACATTCGCACGAACGCTGCTACGGACCGCATTCTTCAAGAGGTGCGACGTGCGACATGACTGTCTAGGGTAGGCTGCTGTTGCATCTGCTGCTAGGGCGTGTCGGCTGATGGCTCACCCCATTTACTCGCTCTGTCTCTGTAGCTCGAAGCGACGCGCGCAGCGAAGAAAGCGCTCGACGACAAGATTCGGCGCGGCGACGACAGCGTGAGCGCAAAGGACAAGATCGTCGCGTCGCTCACGCACTCGAAACCAAGCAAGCAGGCGCTCGAAGCCGCAGCTGCTGCGCGTGCCAAGGCAGCAGCGCAACGCAGTGGCGACAACAGCGAAGGCGCGAAGCTCCAGTTCTCGCAATTTACTGACGGCGACTGCTCGCGGTCGTTCACGTCGAGTGCACGCGCACCCATGACGAGCAACGCAGCAGCTGTTGCAACGCAAACGGAAGTGCTCGACACGCGCTGGTTCACAGTGCGGCGCCTCAAGAAGAAGGGTCTCGTGCGGCTCGAGACGACGTTTGGCGATTTGAATCTTGAGATCGACTGCGACTTTGTGCCGCAGACGGCCGACAACTTTCTCGGGCTCTGCCGGTCTTCGTACTACGACAACGTACGGTTCCACCGTCTCATTCCTGGCTTTATGCTCCAGGGTGGCGACCCGACTGGCACTGGCCGTGGCGGCGAGTCGATCTGGAAGAAGCCGTTTCGCGATGAGATCGACAGTCGACTGGTGCGTTCGTGTGGTCAGATCTGGATATAAGGGCAATGCTCTTCTATCCGATTTTGTGGATGAGTAGCGACAGCCTGCCTGCTGACGGTATGTCTATGTGGCTGTGCCTTCTGTCGTATCCACTAGTCCCACAATGCGCGCGGTGTCTTGAGCATGGCGAACTCCGGTCCCGGCACGAACGGCTCGCAGTTCTTCATTACGTTCAAGGCGTGCACGCACCTCGACAAGAAACACGCAGTGTTTGGCCGCGTCGTCGGCGGCTTTGACGTGCTCGACCGCATCGAGCGTGTCTCGACCGACGCGGACGACCGACCATTTGACGACATTACGATTGTACGGACCGAAGTGTTTGTCGATCCGTTCCAGGAGTACGACGACGCGAAAGCGCAAGGTCACGACGTGCTGCAGCTCGCAAAGGACAAAGCGAAAGCTGCAGCCGACGCGAGTGCTGCCGCCAAAGGCACGGTCGTCAAAGTTGGCGGCGAGTGGGTCGCGTACGACGATCTCGGCGACGTTGACGTTGCGAATGTCCCGACTGCCGAGTGCTCGAAAGACGAGAGCGTCGGCAAGTACTTGTCGGTCAGTGCTAGTACAACGAAGAAGAAGCGCAGTCTCGACGATGCACAGGCAGTGAAAGCCGTGCCGAGCGCGATTGAGAGCAAGAAGAGCAGCAAGCAGGCAAAGACGTCGAGTGGCAACTTTGGGAACTTTGCAGGCTGGTGACGACAAAGACGCACTCTTGGCGACCGATTTTGATCTTGGCTTTATCATCCAGTTATCTGGACGTATTGTATTTTGTGTTTTAATTTGCTGTTATATAAGTTTGCATTGCACAAATTGCTCTCTGTTCGAAACATTTGCGTTTTGCTGCAAACAACAGTCACAGAAGCAAATAACATCTGCATCGTGAAGGTGGCGGCGCTGTGAAGGTGTGGCACTCTGCGTGGCGACGACAGCAGCCGCGTGTGCGCGTGTGATCTACCCCTGCGCAATTGCAGCCGTATCATTTGTGCTTCACGGACCCACGACGCGCCACACCGTGCGTGACAATGGCCGGCAACAAGCACAAGAACGGCATTGTGTGCACGTTTCCGGGTTGCGCGAAGACCATGCGCACGCAAAAGTTCAAGCTCCACTTCACCAAGCAGCACCTCAAGGTCGGCGAGACGTACAGCGTCGAGCATCGACGGCGCTATGAGGTCGCGCGCGAACACGAGTACGCAGTCGATAGCACTGCAGCCTCTGTTGCTGCTGCTGCTCAACCATCGACTGAGCATCAGCACGCAGCAACATCGGTGCCGATCCCAGCATCGTATCCGACTGCCGCTGTGCCATCGGTCGCCACTGCACTCTCAGCGCTGGCGCCAACGGACAGCATAGCAACAGCAGATAGCAGCGCATTGTCGTCGTCATCGACCGACAGCAGCGCAGACGAGAAGCGGAGCGTCACGCCATCGGACCTACTGCAGCGACTGAACCGCATGAGTGCGAGTGCGCAGCGCGTGCAGGCCGCTCGATCTACAGGCGATAGTAGCAGCATTGCTGGCGATGGCGCGGCGCTCGCTGCTGCCAAGTCGTCGGCTGCAGCAGCAGCAGCCACTGACTTGCTCGAGCCAAACGATGCGCTTGCGCCGTCGCGTGCCGTGCTGGTCGAGTACATTGCGCTAATGGACCAGCGCGTTCTTGAGCTCGTCGAAACGATGCGCGAAGTGATCGACGGGCAGCGTGAGCTCGTCGACACGTTGCGGCGGCCAATTCCAACGGACGCCGCGCAGCTGCTCGCACAGACGCCGTTGCTTGCAACGCTGTTGCAGCAGCGCCACATGGCAATGAGTGCAGCAGATGCAGGCAGCAGAAAGCGCAGGAAGATACACGGCGCAAGCGAGCAACAGCAGCTAGAAGAACCGCAGAGACAGCAGCAGCAAGCGAGCAGTGACGACGCAGTCGCACCGCTGCTGTAACATTTGTGCGTTGCAGCCGCATCAGAATGTACTGTCACGAATTACCGTGATGTCATACAAATAGCAAGTGAGTATCCGTATTTGATGTCGACGGATTCGCTGTTTGTTGTGGCCCACGCCACCCAAGCGGCACACCAACCAAAAACTACGAGCACCAACACTGCCATCCGCAACAACGACAACTTCGCGAGCAGCAAACGAAGCAACATGAGCGAGCAGGCGGTCGAGACGTTCGCGAGCGTGGAGCAGACGCTCGCTGCAGTCGAGGAGCACCTCGCAGTGTTCAAGCAGAGCTCGTTCGAGAGCGTCACGGCTGAGCTGAGCCCGCTCGAGAAGGCCAAAGTGCAGGTTTCGCTCGGTGCGTCTTGCGTGGTTTGCGAAGCGTGACTTGCTGCTGCTGCTGTTGCGACTGGAACGAGTTGGGCGTGTGTGCTGACTCGTCTGTGTATGTGCGTGGCACGTTCATTGCCGTTTGTGTGCGCAGCGTACTCGGTGAATGCGCTGCTGTACGTGTTCCTCAAGACGCAGGGCGTGTCGGCAAAGGACATTCGTCAGACGCACGTCAAGCAGGAGCTCGAGCGCGTAAAGGCGTTCGTGAAGAAGATCAAGGACACGGAGGAGCTCGCAAAGGGTCCGTCGCTTGCGCTCGACAAGGACGCGGCGAAGCGCATGGTGCACAGTGCACTGAGCTCGGACCAAGTGTATGTCGATGCGCTCGCTGCCAAGAGCGACGCAACCGAGGCGAGCAAAGACAACAAGAACAACAGCAAAAGCAAGAAAAACAAGAAAACAGCACGTGCGTCGACGAACAGCGATGGCAAGAACAAGCGCCGGCGAAAACAGTGAGTGTGTCGGTAAAAGCGAGTGCAAATGCATGCAACACCAACAACATTGCAATCCATAGCAACACCAGCCGCAACATTGCCGATTGTTTGTTGCATGCATGAGTACATTGTGCTCGTTATTTATTGCAAGCGTGTGCAAGTGTACATCTGCTGCAAAGCAACATTGCAACGTCGCTCTTGCTCGCTACTCGTAGTTGTAGAGGCACGTGATCTGCTGCGGGTGCGTCTCCTGGCGACAGAGCGGACACTCGGCCTTGTTCTTCTGACACCATCCGACGATGCACTCCCAGCAAAAGACGTGGCCGCACGGCGTTGCAGCCGGCGAAATGCGGTCGCCGAGACACAGCGCGCACTTGCGCCGTGCAGCCACGCGGCCGCGGCGACTCGACGAATTCGACCCAACAGCGTCCGGCGCAGCTGGCGTTGCTGCAGCACCAGTCGGCACGCGGTCCGAGTGCGCAAGCTGGTGCGCAGCAGCAGCGTCGAGTCCTGCAACGAGCTTTTGCCGCTCGCCCTGCACGTAGTGGCGCTGCAGCCGCTTCGTCTCGACACCAGCAGTTACAATGAGCCGGAGCGCCATCATGTAGCCCTAACGTCATTGCCACACACACAGTCAGAGCATACGGTGTCAGTCGCCGCCTTTAGACCGATCGCCAAACACGCACACACGCATACACACACAAGCGCATACATACAGTTGCACTACGTACCAATAGCGACAGGTTGATGCCGGGCGCGAGGTCCGAGCGCACAAACACGTACTGCGTCTTGCTCAGTCGCATGGCAGCAGTGAGGTACGTCGCAAAGATGTAAAAGCCAGCGCGATGGAGCTGCGTCGCCCACGCGATTACACTCGCAAGCGAGAACGCATACGACGCTGGGAACACGTCGGTCTCGACGTACGTTGCAAGCGCTTTCAGTCGCGCAACGAAACGGTCGAGGCGCTTGAGTAGCGTCTGCGGCTGCAGTGCGGACGATCCGTTGCTGGCGTTGGTTGGCGCAGCAGCAGCTGCTGTGTCGCTACTGTTTGTAGCTGTGCGTCGTGCATTCGCTTGCCGCTCGCGCAGCTGCTGCTCCATGCGCTCACGCGGCGACCGCGTGAGTTGACTCAAGTTTGCCCAACCGCTCTGCGACCGCGCTGCAACGTACTGCGGCAGTAGAGCAAGTGCGAGCCACAGCAGCTGCCGCCGCATCGTACTGTGCGCGACGCGCTCGACCGCATTGCGTGCTGTGGTGCTGCTGCTGCTTGTAGCAACAGTCTCGGTCGTGACGCGCATGATGTCGCAAAACTCCTCGCCGAGCGTCTGCTTGGGGTTCGTGCGACCGAGCGCGAGCAGGTAGTAGAGCGCAGCAGCGAGCACCGAGAGTTCGGGCAGCAACTGCGAGAGCAGATGCGCGCCGCAGCAGCGCTCGAGCACTTCGCGCAGCAGGTTCTTCAGCTCGCCCTCATACACTTCGTCCTTGTTGCGTGCAAGCAGCAGCTCGGCGCACGCGCCTGCGGCCGGGAACATCGTCGCGCTGCTGTGTTCAGGCATCGCCATGCTAGCGCTGCTTCGAGGTGCTGATGTGAATGCGCCAAATGAGAGCTTGACGTAAGCAGCTCAAGTGCAAGCTGAAAAAGCTGAAAGCTGAACAATATATCATCGACCATATCAAAATGACCTAAATATTGAGCAATCAATATGTATATTGGACAGGATGTCCAAAATAAAATGGCGACAGACTTGACGTTCGAGTCCATCGACTTGACGTGGTTCACCAGCGTAGACCCAGCTTTGATGAGCGTTGCCACTTCACCACGACTGATCTCGTTCGCGAGGTGTGGCAGCTTCTCGCGTACTTCATCGATCGACTGGCGGATATGCGCTGGCAGGAGCTGTAGTTCAACAGAAGGAGCTCGCGATGACGCTGCTTGCTCAGACTCTGGC
>JAASGP010000061.1:0-49279 GCA_023334275.1 Globisporangium carolinianum | reverse complement strand
ATTCTGCACCGTGCGACGACGAGCCACTGTAGCCGCCACCCGAGCTGCTGCTGCGATAGTCTCGTAATCGATTATCGTAGCCACCGCTGCCGCTCGCAGGGTAGCTTGTCGACCCGCTGCTGCGGTAGTCTCGCGATCGATCCTCGTATCCGCCGCTAGCAGGGTAGCTTGTCGACCCGCTGCTACCCCTATAGTCTCGCGACCGATCGTCGTATCCGCCACTTGTATGGTAGCCGGTTGACCCGCTGCTACCCCGATAGTCTCGCGACCGATCGTCGTATCCGCTGCCGCTTACAGGGTAGCCGGTTGATCCGCTGCTGCGGTAGTCTCGTGACCGATCATCGTAGCCACCGCTGCTTGTAGGGTAGCCGGTTGAACCACCGTAGCTGCTACTCGATTGCTGGTAGTCGCCGTAGCCACCGCTGCTGCTGGTGCCATCACGCGAGTCGTAGCCATACCCGCCTCCGCCACCACCGCTGCTGCTGCCTGCGTAGCCGCGGTCATCGCGACCACCGCCGCCGTACCCACCACTGCTGCTTGGTGCGCCGCTTCCGCTGTAGCCGCGATCGTCGTAGCCACTGCCACCACCGCCCGACGACTCACGGTACGGGTCGTCGTGGGCGCGGCTGCGGTCGTAGCCACCACCGCTACCACCACTGTAGCTCATGTACACTGGCTGTCTTTCTCGCTTGCGATGCAACTTCTGTGGCTTGCCACTTGCTACTGCTTGCTGCTTGTTGACGAGATTTGAGTGCGACAAGATCGACCGGTTGCAGCATCTGGGGGCAAATGACATCAAACCAACCGAGCCTTCGATTCTGCAACCGCAGACACAAAAACAGAGCAGAGAGTTGCTAAATACGAGACGAATCTGAGTCGCTCAGATGACATATATTGCAATATGCGTGTTATATGTTTGTATAATACTCGACAACGTACTTGTCAGTTGGTTGCTCATGCATGTTCGACGTTGTTGCGCCTACGTCAATGACGGTATCTGTCTTTGACGGAATCTTGTAAATCAAAAGAACGCTTGTGAGACGTCAAAAATCATCCTATTGCTATATGATATGTTTATTTATAGTATAGAATATGCTATAAGAAGTCAACGTGCATCGCATACGTGTCGACTAAATTGTCTTCTGTAATGAATGAGAGTGCAGCGTTTATAGGTCAGTTGTGTGGGACTCGGTGCGATATCCAAAACAGAACACGCAAACATCGTGGTTTTAAGAGACTTGCGAACCAAAACACGGAGTATAGCAGTGAGACATCAATATTAAGTTTATCGGCGTTGCTGCATGCTGGACACAAATTTCATGTGTTCTATTCCATGCAGATGCTGTGCATTACGATGTTTGTGGTCGAAAATCGGTTAATATGGTGTAGTAATTGTGTGGATGACATATAGATTCGTAATGAAGAACAGTAATATCGTCATGCCAGCTGAGTGACTCACGACACATGCCCACTCGATGATGATAGTAAGTGCTAAGTGTGCTATAAGGTAAATGTGTCATGTGGTATTTTCGGTTTAGTTCAAACGTTAATGCGGTGATATATAATGATGATTCATAGTATTGTGATAGCTGCATAGTATGAGTTACAAGATGGGTTATGCATATCGCATTATAGATTGACGTCGTTGTACATATAACTGGAACTACTGACGATATGATGATACGCGTCGCCGAGTGAGTTGCGACATCATGTCGATGATAGTTTGGTTGTCGCTAAAGCATTGCGAATGCAATTAACATCTTCAAAACATTACTCCGCTCTATCGTCGCTGTGTGCCATTCGTATTGCAGTATTGACGCGTTTCATGTCCATGTTATAAATGGATCAGCTGTATTTGTCGGTTTGCGCTGCCGTTCCATCGCGCTATCAAGAACTAAAAATACTTGAACGATTCAGTAACACTGAAAAAGGCAATAATTGATCAATCTGTTTGGTCTGTCCTTGACAATACATGGAGTAGTGCTGTTTGCGTTGCTTTGCTTGAGCGGATGAAAGTAAGACAGGACTACCATTCTCGATTAGTGAGCGGAGTCCCAACGTCTGTGTTACACACAAATTGCTTTTTATGTTGCAGTGTAATGCATAAATAGCTGACGTACTTTGTGTTTTCACGCAGGTGATCTGTAATTCAGTTAAAATGACGCAGCACAATTTCCATGTTATCAAAAGTATATTTGTCTGATTTCAAACGCAAGCTCTTGCTTATGCGATCGTATATTGCACTACATCTTTCATCAACCGTTTATTGTGGTTCGATGGTCAACTTTGTGCAACACAGATAGCGACGACATGGAGCACGGATGGTTAGACTGCTGTCACGCACTGCAGCACCTCTTGCTGCTTGCGCGGCGACAGCACGTCTTCGTCGCGGCGCGAGTAGTGCGTCGGGACAACAAAGAGTATCGCGTCTGGTTCACGCAACTCCATCGCGTCAAAGCGGAACGTTGCTGAGATCGATGGGAGCAGCGGCACACAAAACTGGACCGGGAACCCATCGATCGATTGCTGGTGTTGGCGTTGAGCGGACAGCAGCAGTCGAGATGTAGCAGCCGTAGTGTCAGTCGACCTGCCAAGTAGTCTCTCGATAGCGCGTCACGACACACCCACACACTTGCACGCACACACACAAATACACAGAGACGTACGGCTTCAAAGAATGCTTTGACGTTCTCAAATGCGTTCGTGGTCTTCGACAGTAGCTCGATCACGGGTAGGAACTCGTGCACCTACAGCGAGACGATGGCAGCAACAGCGTCGCATCGACGCGAATCAGCACCATTGCTTCTAACGACTGTGATCCATCGACAGACGTAGTAATCCATCGACACGCATACGAACGGTCAATGGGAACTTGTCGCTCATGAACACGGTCGCCGAGAAGCTCTTGCGCAACTCGCGACTCGGTGGCTGCGCGTGCACCTTGATCTGCCGCTTCGGATGCATCGCACGCAGGTAGGCCGGCAGCGCATCGATGCGCACGCCAAACCAGTCCTCGAACGTCATCAGCTCTTCATGCGCGCCGTGATGCGACTCGAATTGCCCTGCAACACTGCTGATCATGTCGCCTTCCGTGCGCGCTTGTTGGTGTGACATCGATGGCTCGAGCGCAACGTGCAGTGTCTTATGGCTGCAGCAGTCGCATGCATGCGTAGACATACTCAGTCTGCGTGAGACCGTCATGCCGCCACACAGTGTATGCAACGACGGTGTCGCCCAGTGCAAGCAACTCCACGCTATAGACGCACCGAAAGTGCGAGTAGCTGTTGTCCCACGTGAACACGACTGTGCCCGCTCGCAGCGCACTGAAGCTACCGCGTTGCGTCTGCTCGTGCGACGCACAGCGCTGCAGCGGAATGACATCGATCCTGCCGTTAGGATTACCTGCCGCAGTGCGTCGATCGCCGTTGTTGTCGTCGTCGTCGTCATCGTCGCTGGTGAGGTCGGCAAAGAACTGGACGCCAAACGCAATGTCGTACGTCTCGGTCGAGAACGTCCACGCGACCGACTCGCCGCAGCGCAACTCGATCGACACAACGTGCGCATCGCGGGCGTCGATCTCGATTGTCGCACTCGTCTCGCCCGTAAACGCGTCTGCGAACTGCGCAAACGTGCTATCATCGTCTGCGTCGTCGCTGTTATGCTCGACAGCGGCTGCAGTGCTCACCGACTTGATCGCTGCTGCTGCTGCTCGCACGGCAGATGGTGCTTGGCGGTGCTTGTTCTGCGGCTTACGTATGCGCAATGTCGCGTCGATGCCGGTCACGTCATACACGAGCGCGTTCGCCCAGCGACCAATGCCCTGCACGACGCCTGAGCGCGAGAGCCATCGGCGCTTCTCGCGGAACGCGACGTTCGAGACGTCAAAGCGCGTCGTGACGATCGACGTCGTCAGCAAGAAGTGCACGGTCGTGTCGAGGTCGTTGTCGCGCATCGGCGCACCCGGTGCGAGGAGATCCATGCTCGCGCGCGCTTCGTGATCGAGACAGAGGAAGCGGCCCCCAACGCCGCTTTTGTTACTGCTGCTGGCATCATCGCTTCTACTACCGAGAAGCAGGAAGCTCAGGCGGCCACGTTTCCAGCCGCCATGCTCAAGGCCGACGAGCGAGATGTCAAAACGGACGTCGCGTCCGCGCTTCCAGATCTTGATCGTGTCGGACGGCAGCCAGCGCGAGACGCCAGGGAGCCACGTCGAGACGTCGACACGGATCTCGCAGTAGAAGTCGGCGAGTCGTGCGAGCTGCGATCCGATCGCACTGACCTTGCGTGCGAGTAGCGCGGGCGCTTGCTCCTTCTCTGTGTGTGCGAGTGACAGTAACGGCGTCAACGTACATGTGAGTCTATCAGTCGCAGTCGCATGTGTGCGGGAGTATAGCCAATCGACACACAGACTCGACAAGCAGCGGCGCACCTCGCTGTACGAGCAGTTTCACGAGCGCTTCGTTGTCGGTCGCGATCGCATGATGAATCGTCTTCCAGCCAGACGTGTCGCGCGACCGCACGCGAGCACCCGCATCCTGACGAACAAGCGTGTCACGACGTGGACGACACAATACACGTGAGACCGTCACGCACGTCTCTACTTTGACATCTTCAAGCTGCAACGCGAGCAAGCGTCAACCGGATGCATCGATGCAGTCCCACTTACCACGAGGCACCGAGCGATCGCAGTCGCGTTGCGATGCGCAAACTTGAGTGCGAGGTGCAGCGCACGGTTGCCTCGCCGATCGCGCGTCTCAAGCGCCTCGGGGTCGTGAACGCACGCTCGGATCTGTGCCAGGTCGCCGTTCTAGGTCCCATCGATCGATCCGCGATTGTGCATACCCGCGCGCACAGCAGATAGTCACATGCAAGCGATACGCACCGATGTCCGGGACATGGCCAACAACAAGTCAGGCGCGCTCCATGAAGCAAGCTGATGGATACAGTAGTATATGCACAGACGTACCCATAGTGCGATGTGCAGGCGCGTTGGCAGCTGCTGTTGCGGTGCGGGACTGGCGTCTGCACGGCCAGGTAGCGCCGCGCTGTCGGATGCAGCTGGCGATGGCACCTGAGCGTGCGAGCTAGTGTTGTTTGCGCCGCCCATTGTGTTATGGTTGCGACTCTGAGGCACAACGAGATCATCGACGGACATGCGGCAGTTGGATACTTGGCGATATCCCCAACACATTGGCCAGTTACTACACATAACGAAGACTAGCCACTATTCGCACGTGTTCTCCACGAAGATCATCGTCAAGCGTGGCTTCTGCATGTTACCATCGCATTGGCGAGCAAGCCTCTGACTGACTAGCTCCGCACATTGCCGAGTGTCGTCGATTGTCATGTTGGGTTGAGTGCTCGCGAGCTGTGAACATCGTTGCTGCTCCGCGAGATATCATCGTTTCGTCGAGCAGCCATGTTGAATCCCATGACTGCGGTATCAGCACATGCCCATGATGACAGCAACGAATCGCGCATGAAGCTGATGATAAAGATGAGTAGCGCTGACGCAACGAGGCTGGATACACAGCAGTTGCAAGTCGGAGTCGCAAGACGACAAGCGCAGCATGTGTATCGTCGAGCAAATACGCAGAACAGGATTTTTTATATCTGTGCCTACTTTCGGAAAAATCCGCACAAACAATCATTCCGATATGTCTCCCAGAGTGTTGGTGGAATCGTGCACAACAACGACTCGATAAAGTACGTCACTTCATCCACAACTCATTTCCTCACTTTGCCACCCAGAACGACCTCAGCAGCAGAGGAGCAGCAGACAGATTGCAGCAGCGCAGATTGCAGCAGACAGCGAGAGACAGCAGCAGACCAGGCGCTTGAGTGACAAAAGGAACACAGGCGAGAACAGCGCACACACCCACATCCACATCCATCCATCGACCATGACGACAATGCTCCACGCTGCACCGACGCCGACGCTCGCTTCGACTACGCCAACGAAACAAAACGAGCCGCGCATGCTCAAGCACTATCAGGTCGCACACACGCTCGGGTCGGGACTGCAGGGCAAAGTGAAGCTTGGGATCGATACAACAACGAATGCGCGCGTCGCGCTCAAGATCATCGACTGCGCCACGCTGAACCGCAAGAGCCTCATCAACGTCTACCGCGAAGTCGAAGCGATGTCGCGCGTCACGCACCCGAACGTCTTGCGGCTCCTCGGTGTCTTTGACGACCTCGAGTACACGAAGAAGAGCGGCGCGAGCAAGAAGGTGATCTTGATCGTGCTCGAGCTCGCGTCCGGCGGCGAGCTCTTTGACTTTATGATGTACACGGGCTGCTTTGCCGAGCCAATTGCACGCGCGTACTTCCAGCAGCTCGTGCTCGGACTCGAGCAGTGCCACGCAAACGGCGTGTACCACCGCGACATCAAGCCCGAGAACCTGCTGCTCGACGAACACTTTGGGCTCAAGATCGCCGACTTTGGTTTGTCCGGACTCCGCGAAGGCGCCGATGGGGCCGTTGCTGAGCTCTACACGCAATGCGGCACGCGGTCGTACATGAGCCCCGAAGTGCTCTCGTGCCTGCCGTACGAAGGCGAACCGGCCGATGTCTGGTCGACCGGCGTCGTGCTCTTCATCATGCTCGCGGGCTTCCCGCCGTTCCAGATGGCGACGCGCCAGGACTGGTGGTTCCGCGCCTGTGCTGCGCGCCAGTACGACGCGTTCTGGGCTGCGCACGCGCGCTCGGCCGTCTTCTCGCCTGGCGCAATGGACCTCATGACGCGCATCTTTGCTGTCAACCCGCAGGACCGCATCACGCTCGCTGAGATCAAGGTGCGTTGATGTCCAAATGTAGGCACAGGACTGGACTGAACTAACTGAACTGTCAACTGCGCTATAGACGCACCCGTGGTTTGTCGCGTGTACGATCAGCGCCGAGCACTTGCGCGCCGAGCTGCTCGCGCGCAAAGTCCAAGTCGAAGACGAGAAGCGCAAAGAGCGCGAGCAGAAGCACGTGAGTAGCAGCCACTCGAAGCAGCACGAAGGCGAAGAGTTTGATCCGTTTGCAGCGAACGTCTCGCGCTCCGTCGCGTCGTCGATCGTGTCCGAGGCCGAAGCGTTTGCGAGTGACAACGTCCACGCGCCGCTGTACCCGAAAGAGAGCGTCGCTGTGTACACGCGGTTCGAGACGAAGGAGCCGCCAGCAAAGGTCCAGGCGCGCCTCGAGCTCGCGCTCCAGGACGCAGCAGCTGTTGTCGACGTCAAGCCGAGTCGGTTCAAGACGAAAGCGACGCTCAAGACCGAGAACGTCGGGCTCGTCGCGCACATCTACTCGCTGCCAAACGTACGCGGACAGGACTGACTCGACTGGATTGGGAGTGACTGACTGGCGTGAGGAGTGACAGTAGTGTGAGGAGTGTGCGTGGGTCTAGACACTGTCGCTAGTGTGTGATGTCGGTTGATTGGCTTTTACTATTGCGTGGGGTCGAACCTACCCACTTTGCAATTGCGTGGGTAACAACTACCCACATTTGCGAAATGGTGTGGTAGGAGCCACCCACATTTGCACTAGCGTGACGTGGAAGCCACGACTGACGACGCTCTCTCTTTACGTCGTGCGTCTACGCTTCAGGACCCGAACCGGTGCGTCGTCGAGTGTCGGCGAACGAGCGGCTCGTGCCTCGCGTTCCAAGAGGCGTACAAGCGCCTGAGCGCCGCGCTCTCGGACCTCGTGTGCGACGCACGCAGCAGTCGCGACGACGACAACAGCGCCGAGCGCGAGAGCAACGAAGAGCTCATTTCGGACGAAGCCATGATGATCTAGGGTCCGCCTCTGTGCGTAGCATAGGGCGAGTGAGCGAGTGGATGAATGGACGCGCCACAGTGTATTGGTAACAACGTGCTGCCTGCCAACTCTGTTCGACACAGCCGATGGTCTTGACTAGCTGACTCCCCACTCGCTCAGCGCACGATGCGCAGCGCTGCGAGTCCGAGCGCGTTGTTGTCGTCCGATGGCGCGGGGAAGAGCTCGGCGCGCATGACGCTGTCGAGCGCTGCGAGTGCTGCTTTCGCGTGGAACACAACGACTGCGTCAGCGTCCGTGCGCGCGACGACCTTGAGCGTGTGGTACATGGGCTTGAGCTGCTCGGGCAGGACGTCGAGCACTTTCCAACCGAGGAGCTCCACGACGTGCTTGAGCACAAACACGGCGCCGCGCCGCACGGCCGTGACGCTCGGATCGACTGCTGTGGCATGGTGACTATGGAGCTCGAGCTGCAAGACGCCAAACACGCACGTCATGACGTCGACGACGAACGGCTGGAGCGCATACTGCAGCAGCACGCACACTTCGGCGAGGTTCGACAGACAGCTCGCGCGCAGCGTCGCTTCGACGAGTCCGTCATCGTCGTCGTCTTGACCTTCATCGATAGTCGCATCGGCACTGACGTCACTACTACTACTGACCTCTTGGATGAGCTGGAACGCCGGCGACGTCTGTGCGCGCAGCGTCCGCACGCCGCGCGGTGGACGGATGCACTCGAGGTACGCAAACACAAACGGCTTGGCAAACTGCGGCAGCGTCGCGCCGCAGCGCCGCGCAGTAAACAGCAGTGCTTCGCTGAGCTTGATGCGCCGCGCGAGCGGCTGCGTGCGGTCGCACAGGGTTGCCACAAGTAGCGGGACAGCAACGTCGGCGTGTGCGTCGGCAAGCGCGGCGAGACCCTGGACTGCCGCGAGGAAGACGTAGCTCTCGGCGTCGTCGAGGTGCGTGAGGAACACGCGTGCGAGCTGTGCGACGCGCGGCGTCCACACCGGGTCGCGCCGCTCGAGCTGACTCCGGCGCACGAGCTTTGTGAGTGCGACAACGCCGCGCGCACGCAGCGGCACGAGCGCGCTGTTGAGGTCGGTCTCTGCGTCACGCAGCACGTCGGCAAACGCCTTGGCCGCACTGTTGGTACTAGCGCTGGTACTACCAGCGTCAGTGCTTCGCATGAGGATCTGGACGCGCGCGTCGCTTGCGAGCTCGGCGACTTCAGGTCGCACGTGCTGCGACAGCTGCTCGAGCACGGGAAGCATCGCACGGAGCTGCTGCTCGTCGCTCGCGCTGCGCGTCGTTGAGCCGGCTTCGAGGATCGTCATGACGACGCCCAAGCAGACCGTGAGGATCTCGTCACCGTCGTCGTCGTCGTCGTCATCGCTGGTCTTGACTGTGTCGTGTACTTCCTGAATGAGCAGACTCGACGTCGCAGGTGCGGCTTCATGCTGCTGCCTGTCGCCGTCGCTACCTGCAACGTCGATCACGCGCGCCTGATCGTCTGCGTACGTTGCAAGGACCGTCGCGATGCAGCTCAAGATCGCGCCAGCGCTGCGCAGCACCGACGGTCCGAGCGACTCGGTGAGCGCAAGCAGCAGCGTGAGGATGAGCTCGACGCCGCTCGCATCGGTCGGGACCTTTGCAGCTTCGTACAGCTGCGGCATGTCGGCATCCGCAGTTCGATCACAGTGTTGAGCACTGTCGTCACCGTGCTGAGTGTGAGTGCCCACCGCCTCGGTCTTTCGCCGCACGTGCATGTACGTGAGCAGCAGCGACGCAAAGAGCTCGCCAACGACTTCGCTCGCTTCGAGGTCCTTGGCGCCGAGCAGCTCAGCAAGTGCACCGGTGAGCATCTGAAGCGATAGCAGCCCATCGGCACGCGCTGCAGCCGCGTCATGCGTATCAACGACTCGGAGCGCGACGCCGCCAGTGCCGCCAGCGCAGAACGCACGTCGTGGCAACCACGCTGTCGAGCCATCGCGTTCGTAGTGACCAGCTGCGAGCACAAGCGGTGGCAGTGGCGGTGCGACTGGGAGCACAGCATGCTGGAGCACCGCAGCAGCGCTGTCGCACATCTTGATCCACGCTGTGTTGTCCCATACATACACACAGACATAGCCAGTCAGTCAGAGCCATCGACACATCCACACTCAGTGAGTGGCAGGCGGGACGTACCGACGAGCGTGACGCGGAGGATGCCAGCGAGTTCGCTCTTGCTCGCAAGCGCAAAGCTGTAGAGCTGCAGCATCGGCCGCACGACTGGCGCAAGCGCTTGGAGCAATAGCTGCGACGGCGGCGGTCCACAGATGAGCAGCGTCGCGAGCGTCACGCTCTCGAGCACGTCGGCCTCGGACGCTTCGAGTGCTGCATCGACTCGTGTGTCGTCGAGCAGCAGCAGCGGCGCAAACAGCGGTGCAACGAACGCAGTCGCAAACACGTCGGCGTGGGCGACTGCGAGTCGGTCGGCGATCAACACGGCGGTCTCGCACAGCAGCTTGCTGCTCCGGTACGTTGGCGACAGAAGCTCCTTGACCTGTTCGCTGAGTGCGATTGCGTACGTCGTAGGCGCAACGCTGCTAGGACATTGACAGATCTGTCCTCCGATAGAGACAGACATACAAATGGCCGGTGAGTGAAGATCAGCGTCTAATGAGCAGCTCGCTACAGCTACCACGCTCTAGCATCGACGCACCAGCGTCGCGACTTGGATGCGCGCTTGCGTGTTGCCGTCGTCGACTGCGCCAAGGAGCATCTCGATCGTCGTGAGCACGCCGCCAGGCGCCATCAACAGCGTCGACAGCAACTCGCCGCAGCGCTGCTTGAACGCGCTGAGCGTCGGTGCGTCTGCACGTGCCGTCGTCTGGCCGAGCGCTGCGCGGAGACTCGTCATGCGCAGCCGCAGCGGCAGTGCATGCAGCAGCGAGTTGCGCAGCTCGGCGCTCTGACAGTGCATCTCGGTGTCGAACGCGCTGCAGGTTTCGGCAAACACGAGCAGCGCGACGAGCTCGACGACGTACTTGGGCAGCAGCACGGGCTGGAACTGCGGCAGCACGAGCAGCGCCAGCATCGCGCGGGCGACAGCGAGCAGCTCGCGGCCAGTTGCAGCTGTCTCAGCGACGTGGTTGCTATTGCGCTGCAGCACAAACGTCGCGACTGGCGACCCCGCAAGCGCGTCAGTTGCAATGCTACGAGGTTGTATGCATTGCACGAATAGACACAAGTATAGGCGGTAGTGACGTACTGTCGAGCGTACGCGTCGGTCGACGCTTGGCGAGTGGCAGTAGGATGCCTGGCTCAACGCGCGGGTACGCAGCCCATGAGAACAGGACCTCGAGCGCTGCCTGCAGCACCGAGTAGTCGCGCAGACTCAGGAGTCCGAGCGGCGCTACGGGTCGCGCACCGGTCTTTTGCGGCGGTGCTGCTGCTTCGCGCTCGCTCTGTCGCGTGCATCGATCAGTAAATGAACAAATGCTGAATGCATGCGCACGTGCACGCACCTCTAGCTGGTCGATCTGCTGCATGCAGGCAGCGAGCTGCTGGATCGCTGGCACGAGTCCTGCGCGCCAGACCTGCTCGCAGCCATCGATCGTCTGGGCTGCAGCGTCTGGACTCGACACGCTGTCGCACAGTGCACGCGATGCTGCATCGACGCCTGCATCAGCGTCTTCTACTTTCTTGATATTGCGCAGTGCGTCGACGAACGTGCGCAGCGCGCGCATGAGCGCCTGCTGCTGCTCGAGCGCCTGCTGCATCGCCATGCTTGTGCTCATGGTTGTCTGAGCTCGTTGGATGCAAATCAACTCGGATAAGTACGAAACGGTACACTCTCGTTTATGACTAAATTGCTAAAATGCGCACAGCAACCCAAACGCGGAGACAGTTTACAAAATCCAAGACAACGGACGCGATTCGGATCGCTCATATTCACTGCTCCAGCGTCTTTCGTCGCTCTCTGTCTGTCGGTACCACGCACGCGGCGCACTGAGCGCTCACGAGTGCTTGAGGATGAGCAGCAGCGTCATGACAAAGATGAGCACGAGCAACAGGCCAATGACTTTCATCGGCCGGTTCGACTTCTGCGTCTTCTCGGCCTTTTCGAGCTCGACGATGCCCTTCTCGGTCTGCTCGACGACTTGCTCCATGTTGTAGTCAATGCGGTCGAGGATCGTGCCCTGGTCGATCACGAGCACTGCGAGCTCCTTAAATATGGTCGCGAGCTCCGTGATCGACTCGGCGATCTTCTGGATCTCCTGGTCGCGCTCGTTGATCAGGTCTTCGGCAATCTCGACCTCGGTGATCTGCGCCTTGTTGAAGCCCTAGTGCATCAGGTTTGCAATGCAGTCGGCATTAGCAACTCGCATATACATCCGCACACACACACACACAGTACCATATCGAGGCTCCGCCGCGTCGCTTTTGTGTTGCTCTCCGATAGAAAGTCGAACTCGACTGGACCGGCTTTCTGGTGCTTCACTTTGCCGAGGTAGTCTTTCTGCGTCTTGCGAAAGTCGCCCGAGAGCGTCTGGAGCTGCGTCGCGAGAGCGCTGTATGTCGCATTGCGCCGTATCCAGCACATACAAGTCAGTGTGCAACACATATACGTATATGCATATCGATATACGTAAAGCACGACAGGAGCCGCACCGCTGGACGTTCTGCCGCGTCTTGGCGTCAGCGGCCGACTGGTCGCTGCGACTCGCCATCTTCTGGAGTCCGCGCTCGGCTTTGCGGAACTCGTTCGTGATCTCGAGCGTCACGTGCTCGATCTCCTGCTCGTGCTGCGACTCGGAGCCGTCAAAGCGCACCATGAGCCGCTTGGTGTGCAGCTTCGTGAGCTTGTCCACTGCGCGTCGTGCACACAGCGATACATCGCAACACACGTGTCAGTGCTGTGTCGCTCGCATACGCAGATACAGATACAGATGCATACAGATAGAAACGTACTCATCTCCTTGATGCGTGCGACGTGCTGGTTCGACTCGCCGACGACGTCGACCCACCCGGGCGCAACGCTGAGCACATGTGTTGCGCTGTCGCCATTCTTTATGAGCGCATTGCCCTCGTCCGAGTGGCTCACGATGTTCTTGCGGCGCAGACTCTTGGCTTTCGCGTCTGCTCGCAGCTGGAGGAACGTCCGCGTGAGTTCGCGCGTCGCCATCGCTGCGTCCAGCTGTCAAGCGCGACGGTGTGTGTATGTACGCGCGTAAGAATCGCAGCTCGCTCAACTCGCAGTCGATGTAGCAGCAGCTGTTGCAGCACAAGCAGGTTGTCTTCGTCCAGCACGCGTGCGTGGAGCAGAGGGGCGGTCGAGTGCGTCTTCACGTTCTGCGTATGAGCTGAGCGGCTTTTTTTAGGGCGTTAGTGTGAGCGAACCCACCCTACGCTAGAGTATACAGACCTTTCAAAGAGACTGCTGTCACCTGTACTATCCTACAATTTCAAAAATGCTCGAGCAATTTATGTATATATGCTCACTTCGACACTTGTGAAGCGCTCTTCTTGAAGTTGCGAATATTTGACTCAGGATTTAGTTCGTGATGTGCATGACGCCGCAACTGCGACCTCGACCTCGACCGCCTGCCTGCCTGCCACTGCCCAACGCCCGTCGCCACTCGTCAAGATCGCCACTCGTCAAGGCCGCCACTCGTCAAGGCCGCCACTCGCCAAGTTCACCGCTTTGCCACACTTGTGCGCAACAACCCTGACGGATATACGACAAGGAGATGACGAAGACAATCGCAACGACAGCGCTACTGCTGGTGTCGCTGCTGCTCGTAGCTGTGACCGTCGACGCGCAACGCCTGCCGCTCACGACCTGGCGCTTCGAGTCGCTGAACGGCTCGGTGCGCATCGACGACGCGCGCGTGCCCGGCACGTCGCACACGCACTTGCTCGACGCCGGCGTGATCGAGGATCCGTACTTGCGTTACAACGAGCGCGCGTACCAGTGGATCGCGCGCGAGACGTGGGTGTACGAGACGCACGTCGACGTGCGTGCTGACGCCTCGCTCGCACACAGCAAGCTCGTGTTTGAGCAGCTCGACGGCGTCGCTCGCGTGTTTGTGAACGGCCAACTGCTCGCAACAACTGCGAACGCGTTCCTCACGTACACGTTTGACGTCGAGAAGCTGCTCGTGCGCGGTCGCAACATTGTGCGCGTCGTCTTCGCACCGCCACTTGACTACGCACGCACTCAGGTGTGTATGGATGTGCGTCGATGCGGCTGCAAGCTGCTCGTGGACTGACGCGTGACTGCTACTCTTACGCTTGTATGGACGCGTCAATCAGTCGGAGCGGTACCCGTACCCGGTGCCAGCGACGCAGAACTACAACACGTGGGCCGAGCCAACGCACCGGTCGTTCATCCGCAAGGCCGGCTCGGACTTTGGCTGGGACTGGGGCCCAGCGTTCGCGACGACCGGTATCGCTGGCGCCGCGTTCCTCGAACTCGGTGCGACAGCACCGACGCTCCAGAACCTCGCAGTCGTCCAGCGCTTTGCTAGCAGTAGCAATGGCAACAGCAGCAGCGCTGTGAACCTCTCGGCCGTGCACATCACGGTCGCTGTGACGATCGACAGCAAAGGCCAGCAGCTCGACAACGTCACGTTTGCTGTGCTGCTCGACGGTGTCTTACGCGCGCATACGACAGCGAGCGTTGGCCATAATGCGAGTGCTGACGACGTCGAACTCGAGTACGTCTGTCGCAGGCGATGGTTGGACGCTAGAGCACTGACACTGACTGGCTGGTGTCGTGACTGGTTCGCTTGAACGTACAGGCTCACGCTCGAGCAGCCGACGCTGTGGTGGCCCGCTGGCTACGGCACGCCGCACCTGTACAACCTCTCGGTCACGGCTGCAAACGCGCAGTTCCACGCAGCGCTGCACCATCCAGTTGGCGTGCGCCACGTCGCGCTCGTGCAGCAGCCAACTACAGCAGGCGGCGTCGCAGGCGAGACGTTCTACTTTGCAGTCAACAACGTCCCGGTGTTTGTCAAAGGCGCGAACTGGATCCCGACCGACTCGTTCCCGACGCGCGTCGCGCCATCGACGGTGCGCAACCTCATCCGCAGCGCATACGAAGCCAACATGAACATGGTGCGTACGTCTGTACGTGTTTGTGTGCATGACTGTATCGCTGGCTCAATGGACTGACCGACGTGGAACAGATCCGGATGTGGGGCGGCGGACGCTACGAGTCGGAGCTCTTCTACGCCGAGTGCGACCGCCTCGGCCTCCTCGTGTGGCAAGAGCTCATGTTTGCGTGCGGCATGTACGTCGAGTCGCTGCTCACATGGACGCCAGACGAGTCGTCCATACTGATGTACTCATGTCCCTGTTACTGGACGCTTGCAGGTACCCGCGCGACGCTGCGTTCCTGACACTTGCAGCGGCTGAAGTGCGCGCGCAGGTCTTGCGGCTGCGCAAGTTCACGAGCATTGCGATGTGGGGCGGCAACAACGAGAACGAGAACATGATGGAGCAGTTTGCAGTCAACGACTTCATCCCGACCTGGCCGTTCAACCGCGACGTCGCAGTCGCGGACTACACGAAGCTCTTTGTCGACATTGTCCCGCCGATTGTTGCAGAGCTTGACGCGACGCGGCCGTTCGTCGACACGTCGCCGTCAAATGGTCTCTACTCGATCGATCCGTTCGTCAAGCGCTGGGGATCAGTCAACGACATTGCGTACGGGTACGTTCGTCGCTGTATACGTGAATTGCTCGTATATAGAGAGTTCATCAGTGGCGATAACAGCTCGACTCTGTGAATGACGATGCCTCGTGTCGCAGCGACGTGCACTTTTACGACTACGCGAGCGACTGCCAGGCGCCCGAGACGTTCCCGAGCGCGCGGTTCATCTCGGAGTTTGGCTTCCAGAGCGCGCCGTCGCTGCTGTCGCTCCAAGACGTTGCATCTGCCGATGACGTCGCGTCGTTCCAGGCGTTCTGGCGCATGCTCAAGTTTCGCGAGCGGCACGCAAATGGCACGGCCGAGATGCTCAAGCAGCTCCAGCGGCGCTTCGTCGTGCCGTTCCCGTTCAACGACGAGAAGTGGCTCGCGCTGTCATTCGAGACTGCTGCTGCGGACCGTGTCACGTTCGGGCTGAACGTCACGCAGCGCATCGACGCGTACCTGTACCTAACGCAGCTTCAGCAGGGGCTGTGCTACCAAACCGCGATCCGCAAGTGGCGCCGCGGCAAGCACACGGACCTCGGCATGACCATGGGCGTGCTCTACTGGCAGCTCAACGACATCTGGCAGGGCACGAGCTGGTCGAGCGTCGAGTTCTCGGGTCGCTGGAAGAGTCTCCACTACGTCGTCAAGCGCGAGTTTGCGCCGCTGCTGCTCTCGGTGCACATGCCGCGCGACGACGCAGCAACAGTTCACGTCTTTGCAGTGAGCGACCTCGACCGCGTGCTCACGCTCGAGATCGACTACGAAGTGCGGCGCACGGCGACGGGCGAGCTCGTGCACACGATGACCGACAGCGTCGCGCTGCAGCCGCTGGTGCGTTCATGTCCTTGTTACTGCTGCTGCTGCTGTGGATGTGTGGGTGTATGCGCATGTCGGTGTGGATATGGACACTTTGTATGGACGTCTTTGTGCATGTGGGTACACTTTGGTGGACGCTGTGTGTGGACAATATGTGTATGTATGGACACGTATTGTTGGTGGACGCGATTTTGGATCGACAAGGACTAACAAGTGAACGGACGCCATTGACGCGTATATGCTCTCATGACGCACAGGAGAGCAAGCAGATCCGCGTGCTGAGCGTCGGTGAGCTCCTGCGGCCGCGCGAGACAACGTGCACTGCGACGACGTGCTTCCTCATGCTGCAGTGCCGCGCCGCGTCGCTGAGTGCGCGCGAAGCGGCTTCGCTCTGCAGCGACGTGCACCAGTTCTTTGCGCCGTACAAGGACCTCGAGCTGGGCGACGGCGTGATCGACGTCGTTGACGTGCAGGCTGTCGATGCTGATGCTGCAGTAGCAGCCAATGCGTTCAACGTGACGATCCGCTCGAGCGCGTTTGTTGCGCTGTTCGTGTCGCTCGAGAGCGCAGTCGCGCGCGGCTTTTGGAGCGACAGCGCGTTTCTGTTGTCAGCAAACGCATCGAAGACGCTCGTGTTCACGCGGCTCGAGGACATTGCGCGTCATGAGGACGACGCGTCGCTGCTGTCGGCTGATGCGTTCGCACGCACGATACGCGTCAAGTGGCTCCAGCAGATCAACCGCGACGGCGCTGCTGGCAATGACCATGCAGCAGCAGCGACTGCGCGTCAAGCGTAACTGACGCGCGTTGGTTCCATGTCGGACGTAGTGTCAACGACCCATTACGACACGACAGGCGTGCATGGCATCGCCATCGACAAGATCGGATCAGTCACATCGACAACGCATCAACACTGTCAAGTTGCGCGCTCTCAGTTGGTCGTAAGCAGCAGCGCGTGTGCACCAGAGAGCCACATATGCAAATGATGATCCTACGCAGACGCTCTCTCTCTCTCTCGCTCTCTCGCTTTCTCTCTCGCTCTCTCGTGGACGCTCTGATGCGCAGCTACCAACGGCTGCGCTCTTGCATCCTCCTCTCTCTCTCATCCTCCTCCATCTCCACCTGTCCACTTGATCTGAACTGTCCACCTCACTCACTCACGTCAACTTACACGCCGTAGCTGCGCTGGTACGAGTTCTGCTGTCCAGGGACGTACGGCGGCGGCGCTTGACCGGCAGCACCGCCCTCTTGCGCCGAGAGCGCGTACGTCTCGGTGACAGCAAGCAGCGAGTCGTTGTAGAGCCCCATCGTGACTTCGAGGTCCTCCTGGCACTGCATCGCACGTGGGATGAGGTCGACGTTCGCAAACGGATTGTCGAGGTTCGCCGAGATCTGGAGTCGCGGCAGCAGCTGCACGCACACCTTGAGGTGGTGCTGCACCGTCGGGTCGCGCCGCAAGTCGCCGCGCGAGTTCCGGATCGCGCCGTTGAGCATCCCAACCGCCTGCTCCGTGTGCGTCAGCTCCTCTTCGTCAAACGGCGTCGGCAACTCGGTCGGGAGCCGCGCGAGCTCACGGGCCGCAAGCGCTTCGGCACCGCCGGCGTTGATGTTGAGCTGTCCGCCGTAGCTCGATGGCGCGTCGCCCAACGGCGTGCCGGCCGCCGTTGCACCGAGCACTTGGCGCCGAAACTGCTCGACCTGGCGCGACAGGTTCAAGAACCGGTCGAGCTCCGGGACGTTGAGCGTCTCGGGCAAGCGCGCGCAAATGTCGAGCACCTGTCCGAGGTACGCCTCGAGCCCGCGCTTGCGTTCTTCGACAATCTCGCTCGAGTTACCAGTCTTGCCTTTGAACATGCCGCCAAGTCGGTGCTTGCGCGGGAAGTTCGGGAGCGTCGCGACCGTTGCCGGGATCTTGTGCTTCAGGTCTTTGTGCAGGCGCTCAAAGACGCTAAAGCGGTGCGACACGAGCCACGCAGTTGGCTCGGCGCTGCCGTCGCACGGCTGCCACTCGCACCGCAGCACGTACACCGTGTACTCGGCGTAGTTGTCGTCCTGCAAGATCTGCGTCCGGTGCATCTGGCACGTAAAGAACCCGTCGTGGATCACGATGCGGTGGCCGTCCATGCCAAACGACCCGAGCGGCGCCGTCAACGTACTCTGGTGCCGCGACATCGACCGCGCGCGGTAGCCATACGGGTCCGTCACGCCCGCGTCGTCGCTCGTCGTGAGCAGCGAGCCGCAGTCGTCGCAGTGGTTCCCATTCGCCGTGTTGTTCGTTGCGCCACATGCTGGGCACCGGATCTGCACGCCGTAGACGCCAGTCGAGTACAAACGGCTGAGCGACTCCTCCTGCTCGGCCGTGAGCGCTGCACCCGACGGCGCTTCGGCTGGCGGCTCGAGCAGAAACGGCACGAGCTCGTCGTACTCGGTCTGCGCGATCGCACCGCTGAGCAGCAGCTCGTTCAGCTGCTGGAGCTGCTCGCGGTTCTCCTGCGACAGGTCCTCGGGAATGTCGATCACGTGCACTTGACCCGCTGCACCAGTCATTGTCGTGACTTGCGCGAGGCCGCCGAGCAGACTCGCGCTCACGCTCGCCGCGTGCAGCAATGCCTGCTCCTTGCGCCGCTCGGCCTCTTCGCGCTCGCGCGCAATGCGCTGCTCAAGCTCACGCGCTTCCGCGATCGCGCGCAGCTCGGCCTGCCGTTCGTGCTCGACAGCAGCTGACGCTTCGGCAGCAGCCGCTTCGGCTTCGCGGACAGCAGCAGCCGCCTCCTGCGCAAACCGAATCGCCTCCTCTTCGGCATGGCGCGCTTCTTCCTCCATGCGGCGCCGATCCGAGTCGGCAGCTGCGCGCGCAAAGCTCTCGCGACGCGCTTGCTCGGCAGCAAGCCGCGCGGCTTCTTCGCGGCGCTTCGCCTCTTCGGCCTGGCGCTTCGCTTCTTCGGCACGCGCAGCGGCGATCGCAATGAGCTCCTGCTTCTTCGACTTGAACAGTGCGCGCGCTTGGTGGCCGCGGAAGATCGCTTGGACCACGAGCGCAGCCGTGCGCTGCTTCTTGAACTCGCGACGGATCGAGAGGCCGCGCCACCACTGCTGGATGCGCACGACCGAGTCGCGGCGAAACTGGATCTTGCGCAGGAGCTTCCGGAACGCGTTCTGCGTCACGACCTTTGCGAGTGCGACGCGCCAGCGCCGACGCGCGAGCCAGAGCTTCATGCGCGCAACGATGCGCGGCCCGTCGGTCGCCCAGTTGATCTTCAGGATCGAGTCGAGCAGTGCGATCTTCCCGGCTTTGAAGAACAACTTGGTGATCCCGAGCTTGTACGCGTCCATCGGGACCTGGAACGCCCAGAGGATCGCGGTGATGAGCGTCGGGTCGCTCTGGTTCGCAAACAGCCGCTGCGCGTCCGGCGGCATAAACTGCTTGTACGCGGTCACGAGCTCGCTGTACGGCACGCGCGTCGGCAAACCGACCTTGAGCACCTGTGCAGTCTGCATGATGCCCTGGCACCGCAGCTGTCCGACGACGTAGCGCGGGTCAAACATCCCGACGCGCATGAGCGCATTCGGCTTGATGCACCGGATAAAGTTGCACCGCGTCGCGTCGAGCGTGTCGACGAGCTCCTGCATCTGTTTGGCAAACTTGGCTGCAACGCTCTTGAGCACTTTCTTCTTGCCCGGACGGTCGTCGCTACTGCTCTCGCCTTGAAAGAAGCACGCGGCCAACGGGTTCGACGATCCAAGAAACAGACTCGCCATGTCCTGCGGGATCGTGTCGTTGTTCTTGTCCATGAACGCGCCGATCGTGTACGACACCGAGCCGGCAAAGTGCCGCACGATAAACATGTGCTGCATGTCCTTCGGGTGCGGCCGCGGGAAGTACGCGTTCTTTGCGTGCTTGCGGTGGAGCGCAGCAAGGAACTTCTCGTCGCTCGGCTTCGGGTTCATCGCTTCGGCGTCGAGGATGCTCAGGATCCCATCGGGCTTGGACGCAATGAGATCAACGCACTCGCGGTTGTCAGGCCACTTGATCTTCCCGACCGTGATGCCCTCGCGCTTGTACAGCTCCATCTCAGCGATAAAGACCTGGTTGTTGAACGTCGCTTGGAGCACTTCATTCGTGTAGTTGATCAGCAGTTGCTCGTAGTCGTTGCGCTGGAACGACTCGAAGCCAAAGATGTCGAGCACGCCAATGTACGGCAGCGGCGCTGGGTCCTGTCCGAGCGACGCGTTCACTTGGACAATGACCCAGTCAAAGAGCTTGCCGTACAGCGCTTTCGCGATCGCATCGCGCGCGTAGATCGCGTTCTGCGCGTTGCGACGGACCGTAAACGTCGCTTCGCGCGTCACAATGTCGCGCTCGGTGATGACCTTTGCAAGCGCGTCTTCGCCGACGCCGAGCAGCGTTGCCGCGAGCGTGAGCGCAGCCTTGGCCGACGGCTTGTCGATGACTGCCGCTTCGCCCTCGGGCGTGTCCTCTTCGTCAAAGTCAATGTTGCCAATGTGCAGCAAACCGGCAATGACCGCAAAGATCTTGTGCTGCAGCGTGTCGTCCATGCCGACGCAGCCGAGGCCGCGCACGACGTCGGCAAAGCACGCGCGGTCGTCCGTGTCCTCGGCGACGTAGCAGTTGCTCTGGTTCAGGTACCCAAAGTCCTGCGGCTTTGTGAGCTTGAACTCGCTCTTGGCAGCAGGTGATGCGCCAGCGAGCAGCTGGTAAAAGATGTGGAAGTTGCGCTCGCCATCGACTTGGTACACGAGGCGCGACTTCTCGAGCAAGTACGTCTCGACGAACGCACCTGCGAGCTTGAACTCGCCGTTCGACGTGAACTGGAGCTTCATGAACTTGCCAAAGCGCGACGAGTTGTGGTTCCGCAGCGTCTTTGCATTCCCAAACGCTTCGAGGATCGGGTTCTGCTCGATCAAGCGGTGGTCGAGTGACGTGCCGTGCTGCTTGCGCTCGCGAAAGAGCGACTCGATCTCGTCGCCGCGCGCTTTCTTGCCGTACAACCCGCGCGTCGTCAAGTGCTTGAGCACGATCTTTGACGACTCGGTCTTGCCTGCGCCACTCTATGGGTGACGACGGTCACAGTGTTGCATAGATACACAGTGTATGTGGCCATCAGCAGTGCAAGTGTGAGCCTCTAGCCGTCCCCCAAGACACTAGCACTAGGCAAAGAGCTGACATGCCATACAGAGACGTCACAAGACACATACGCACCTCGCCACTGATGACGACCGACTGGTTCGTTGGTTGGTCCGTGCCCGAGTTGTAGACCATCTGCTGGTACGCCATCTCGGCGATCGCGTACGGATGCGGCGCGCTCGTCGAGTTGTTCACGATCTCGCTCACGCGCGGGTTCGGCAAGTCCTGCAGCGGGTTCACAGCGATGAGCACGTTCGCCATGAACGTGTACGGCTTCTGGCCCTTGCCGTCGCCGCCGTCCATCTTCGAGCGCTCGGCGAGGTTGTGCAGCACACCGGCTTCGTGGATGTAGTACAGCGCGGTCATGTCGTCCGTCACGCGCGGGTTCTGCGGCAGCGCGAGGCCGCGGTCGACTTGCTGGACCTTGCCGGCCTGCGTGCGCACCGTGACCTTGAGCCCGCCAATCGCCATGACGGTCGCTTTGTCCCACACCTGCTCGAGACCGGGTACCCAGATCGTGTTGCCGACTTCGACAGGGAGGACCTCGACATCCGTCTCGAGCTTCGACGCTTGCTTGTAGATCGGCTGGGGCGTCGACATGGTCGTTGTTGGCGTGCTCGTGCTCGTGCAGTAGAGCAAGCGAGGGGGAAGAAAAGAAGAGGGAAAGAGAGGAGCAAGCGCTCTCACACACTCCAGCACACACGGACGTTGCTAGTCGTCGTGCGTCTAGTTTGTCTCGCGCGCGCGGTCACGTGCGTCGCAGTCGTTCGCAGTCGTCGTCGTCGCGCGGCGATCGGGAGGCGATAGCAGCGGCGTTGCGAGTTGCGAGCGGCTTGAAGTGAAAGCGAGAATCCGAAACGAACGACGCTGCAAAAGGAGGGGGAAGGGAAAGCGTTGCAGTGACTGGACTCGCGGGATGCGGCAGTATACGTTTCTCGAGGAGCTATCGCACAAGTAGCTGGAGCGAAGAGTGAGTATACGGGAATGAGCGTCTCAGCAAGTATACGCATATATTCTGCACGCTTGCCTTGCGTGATTGTGGGATTTCATTTTGTGGGTTCGTGCCGGATACCGCTCGAAAGTCGACTGCGGCGATAACATCCGGACGACACGAACTGACTTGTCAAGATCGCAAGGAACTGACTTGTCAAGATCGTGCAGTTGTAAAAGGTCTGCCACGCACGCGCTCTATGCAACGCAGCGACGCTCCTGAGCTGCGCATGGATCTGCTGCTGCTACGTGGCACCACATGGACATACAAGTCGACAACAAGCGACAAGCGACAAGAGAGAGACGGAGAGAGAGAGAGGGTCGAATAGAAAGCGCTAGGTTGAGAGCAGGACGCAGGTCATGCAATGAACAGTGTGTCGAACGACAGCCAGCTAGCAATGCGCCAACACGCTACGACCTAAGAGCACGCGCACTCACTCGTCTACGACTTGTTAGCAGCAGCACCAGCAAAGCGCTCCATGCGCTTCTTCCGCTTCTCCTCAAACTATACAAGCAAGTGGACAACATTACGAGTCAGCCAGATAGCGAGACAAGTGGACACGCCGTCGTTCAGTCAGGCACACGCACGAGCAGACGAGAGAGGACGTGCGTGAGGGCGGACCATACAGCAGACAACAAGCATGCGACCGCTCTCGTCACCATCTCCAGCTCGCTCTCTCTGTCAACCACGACAAGCAGTACGCACCACGTCGGGTGTCTCGAGCCCAAAGCGCTTGGCGCGCTCGAGGCGGCGCTTCTTCTCGGCGTTCAGACCAAAGCGGTCGGCGCGCGCCTCCTTCTTCTGCTCCAACTGGACAGCAACGACACATCACAGCGGAAGTGTGAGCGTGTACAGAAGAGGCAAGTGTGTGTGTGCGTGCGGGCAGCCAGCGCAACGTACGGTCTCGGTCGTCTCGAGTCCAAAGCGTTGGGCTCGCTTGAGCTTCTTCTCGCGCTCGGCTTCGGTCATCTCTATGCGCGTTCCGCACACATAGACGCATGGACGCGAGCGTCAGAGCTACAGACCGCATCCGCATGTGTGTCGGCGAACTCGAAACGACGCGACGCGACGTACCAGGTGCAGCAGCGATCTTCGATGGCTTGGTGCGCTCATCCTAGTGCAGCGCACGCGTGACAGCCGCAAGTGTCAGTCGTCGTCACTGTATCAGCACACGCCACTGAACGCAGCGGGCAGTCGCACATCAGACACGTAGACGCACCTGCTTGGTCTTCGGCGCACTCGCTTCGTTGAGCGGGATGCCATACTTTGCAGCTCGCGCTTTCCGCTTGTCGTCCTCTGTTAGCGGCTGCGCAGCAGAGCTGCTCGCAACAGACGTCTCGGTCGTCGACTCGGTCACTGGTGTTGCGGTAGTGCTTGCGGGCTTTGCGGTCGACTCGGCCGTCACAGCAACAGGCGCTTCCTCCTTCTTCTTTGCAGGCGACACCTGCTTTTTGGGGCTCACAGTCGGCGCAGTGTCGTCATCGGCTGCCGACAACGCAGCTTTGGCGTCGTCCGAGGGCGGTGCGAGCTCCTCGAGCTCCTGCGCCTCGCTGCCAAACTCCTCTTCGTCGAGCGCGAGTTCGAGGCGCTGGATGAGCTCGGACTTGAGTCCGTTCGAGCTGAGTCCGCGCGACTCGAGCGCCGAGCGCAACTCGCTCACTTTCATCTTCTTTGGCTGCATCGACATCGTGATAGCAGCAGTGGCGGTAGTGCAGTCGCAGGTCGTACTCGTTCAGCTGTTGTTCAGATAGCGCTCGCTGCTGTTTTGGTTCGAGCGTTGGCGCGCAGATCTTTCAAACAAGCAAGTCCCTTGATTTCCGCACTACTGAAAATGACTATGCAATCCAAATGCATACTGAACGCAGGTGAAATATGGCAAATGTGTGCAGCATGACAGGATCCATTGCATGACGAGACGCCACAACTCTCTCTCTCTCTCTCTCGGGATCTGGCTATGCGTCTGCCTTTGTATGTCGATCTCGAACGTCCGTCGACTCGACCTCTGGGCCTCTCGCACACACTCACTCGCGTGCTGCTAGTACCGCTTCGGGGCTGTAAAGTCCTTGGTCCACTGCGCCATGTCGATCGGGTGCGACTCCTCCGACGCCTCGGCGTCCTCTTGCCAGACTTTGATCGTCTTGTCGGCCTCGCACGTGATCAAGCGCCTGTGTTTGCAGTTGCAGCCAGCCATACACAGAGCAGCAGTCAGCACTATACTCTACAGTATACACTATGCAATCGAGTGCTACGGCAGAGCCAGCGCGCCAACGGTACGCACAATCCCGTCTTGTCGAACGTCGACGCGTAGATGCCAGCCTCACTATCGAGCGACCCAGGCTGCGCTTTCGTCGCGTCGCGCTGGAAGCAGTAGCCGGTCGCGTGGTCCCAGAAGCGCAGCGAGCCGTTGTCGGCGCCCGAGACGAGCACGCCGTCTTGGTTCATTGCGAGCGTGTTGATGATCGCGTTGTGGCCCGAGAAGTTGCGGAGGAAGCGGCCGTCCTTGGCCTCCCACTTCTTGATGTTGTCTGCTGCACCGGACACAAACGTGTGGTCCTGCAACGTTGTTGTTGTGTGGTACACATACACCTCACAGTGAGCGACTACTTGTACTAGACAGCGTCCCACGAAGCGACCACGCAGTAGACAGACAGCTTGACGTACGAGCGGCGACTTGACGAGTGCACGGACCGCTTTCTTGTGGTTCGTCAGCGTCGTCATGACTTTGCCGGCTGCGAGGTCCCAGAGCTGTTTGCCATACACACATGCACACATACGTCCAAGCAGTCAGCTACTGCATGCCACTGTGTCTTAGGCAACCAGCAGTGACACAGACGCACCTTGATCGTGCTGTCGCTCGAGCCCGTGATGATCTGCGGGTCCGTCGACTGCGTCTCCATGGCCCAGACCGTGCCCTGGTGTCCCGACAGCACGTGGATCTGGTTCTTCGTGCGCATGTCCCAGACCTGGCGCCAACGACATACAAACACACAGAGACATACAGAGTCACAGTCACTACGATACTCGCCATCACACAGACAACAACAGCTGGCTCTACCAGCAGTAGGACGTACGCGAGCGACAGCGTCGCGCCCGCCGGTCACGAGCACGTCGAGCGTCGGGTGGATCTTGAGCGAGAAGACGCCCGAGAGGTGGCCGTGGTAGCTCCGAATCACTTTGTTGTACTCGAGGTCCCAACCTACAGCCAGCCAGCACGATGAGCTGCTGCCTTCACATCCATCCATACACACACACATCGATACAAAGTCACAGACGTACAGAGCACTTTCTTGTCCTCGGCAGCTGAGAACAGGTACGGATGGCGCGGACTGACTTCGAGTCCGCGGATCGAGTTGATGTGCCCCGTGAGCGTGAGCTTGAGCTGCCCCGACGCGAGGTCCCACACCTGCCGACACACACACGTACGTACAAACACTCAGCAACATACCGACTCAGACGCAGACGCAGACACTCAACGTACTTTGATCGTGCGGTCGGCCGAGCCCGTGACGAACCAGTCGTTCGTTGGGTCGACTGCGACCGCGCGGACCCACCCAAGGTGCGCCGAGATCACGCGCTTGAGCTTCCACGGCGCGTGCCACTTGGGCGTCGGCACTTCGGTGGCGCGGCGCCGTGCGAGCGCCGTCGTGCCAAACTGTGCGGCGGTCGCGGTCTGCTTTGTGTACTCGATCACGGCCGTTGTCTGCGCGCTGCCACGTGCTGCGATGCTGTCGATGCAGATGACGGTCGATGTGTCGCCATGCGTATGTGAGTCGTCGTGCTATTAGGCAGTCCATCAGTCCGTCAAACGTACGCTTGCTGCTTCGTGCGTGCGAGTTCGGCTTCAGCGTCGGCTGCGACCTGCGCGACGAACGACTTGTCGGCATCGTCCGTCTCGATCGACACGCCTGGCGAACGCACACACACAGTGTCAGAAGGCGCGATGGCTAGCGCGACGCGACCTAGGTGCATGCGGCGACGCACCTGGAACTGACGGCACGGCGTGTCCGCCGAGTACAACGTCGTTGCGCGTCGCGGTAGTCGCACCATCGCCATTCTGGAGCTGCAGGAGCGGAGCTGGCGCGCTGTTTGCGAGTGCTGGCGCGGCGACCGCACTCGACAGCGGCTTGGCGTCCAGCAGCGACTCGGGCAAGTGCAGGTACAGGTCGTTCAGCCGCGTGTGCACGCGCACCTTCTTGCTGCAGACGTCCGCAACGAGCGAGCCAGCAGATAGTATGTGCACAAACGACACGCATATACACACATATGGGTTAGCGCTGTTTCGATCGATCGCACACACACACACACTGTCTCGTGCACTTGCACGGAGCGGACAGATCTTCCCCTCATGCAGCACGAAAGCAGACCGAACCTCGGCGCAAAGTCGAGCGCTGCGCTCGTACTGCGCTTCGAGAGCGAGAACATCTCGGCCGTTTGCAGCACGGACGTGCGGATGCGCGTCTCGACATCGACGCCGTCGTCGCTCCGGGACGCTGGCGCGGTAGTCGACGCAGCAGCAGCAGTAGGCGCTGGCATTTTCGTCGGTCGCTCTTGTTTTGTTTCGTTGTTTGTTTGGTCCAAGCAAAATGTTCATACATTAATACCATAAATAAGTATCGATGTTCGTATGCATTTGTGTTCACAAAGCAATACCGTATATAAAAGCACTTATCTTGCTTGATCGTCTCGCAACAGAGCGACAAATCGACGTTGCAGCCGAGCCAACCCAAACAAACATGGCAGACGTCGTGTTGACTGCGCGCGTGCGCATGAAGAAGCGCGATGGACGTGCCGAGTTCACCGAAAAGCACCTGCGCTGGACGCCCGACGACGACGTTGCTGGCAGTAGCAGCGACGCTGCCAAGCCGGTCGTCGTGCCGTGGACGAACGTGCAGGACCAGCAAGTGTCGTCGCTCACGTCGCCGAAAGCGATGATCCGATTGCGCATGGGCACAAACAACAGCGCTGTGCTCGTGCTCGAGTTTGTGAGCACCGAGTCGCTCGAGCACGCATTCGAAGTGCGCGAGCGCGCAAAAGAACTGATCGCCAAGTGGATCGTCGCGAGCGGCAAGCAGCGCCATGCAGCCGCACGCGCGCCATTGTGCAACAGCGCCGAGATCAAGCAGCGCGCAGCGTTGCTCGCAGCGAACCCGACGCTCAAGCGGCAACACACGGAGATGGTGAACGACGGCTTGATCTCGGAAGAGGACTTTTGGGCGAGTCGCCGTCACCTCATTGCGAACGAAGCGAGCAAGCGGCAGAAGACTGGCAAGACGTCCGCGATCTTGACGGACTTGAGCGGCGACAACGACGCCGGCGGACACGTCGTCAAGTACAATCTGAACGCTGAAGTGATCCACCAGATCTTTGTGCAGTACCCGGCCGTGCACCTCGCATACGACGCGCAAGTGCCCGACAAGATGACTGAGACCGAGTTCTGGAGTGCGTTCTTCAAGTCCAAGTACTTCCATCGCGACCGCAAGGCCGGGCACGAAGACCTGTTCACCAAGTTCGAAGAGCAGGAGCGTGCGATCGCCCAGCGCACGAGCGTTGATCCACGATCGGTCGTCGATCCGCTCGTTGACTTGACCGCAACGGAAGAAGATCTGTCGTCGCTCCAGCGGAGCATGATCCGGTCTGCGACGGCCTCTACAACAACAGACTCAGCAGGCGGCACGAAGGACGATGGTTCGAGTCGGACGATCGCCAAGTTCAATCGCCACGGCGCGTACGTGCTCGACCCGTCGCACGCTGGCAAGCTCCCTACTAAGACACACAGTGACGCATCGGCTGCTGGGAGTGCTAAACCGAGGGCAACGTACCGCGACAGCTTGCGCGCTGCGACGTTGCTCGATGACCTTGAGACAAAACAGCCGCCGCCGTTCCATCCTCTTGCGCTCGAAGATGAGTCGCGGTACTTTCAGCAGCAGCAATCAGCGGACGCTACGACGACAACCAGCAGTAGCACTAGCAACGACGCGTCGGCTGCGCGCTTCCAGCGCGTGTGCCGCAAGCCGATTGCACTCGACCAGGCGTTTCCAAGCGCCTCTACATCGCTCAGTGTCTTGCACGAGATCGTTGCGTGCGCCGACACTGCGCTCGAATCAGCAGCCAACGGCAGCAGTGGCAGTGGCGCCATGACTGCCGAGTTCATTCCGCCCGAGTTCAAGCTGCAGGTGCGCACGCAGTTCATGGACGTGCACGAGCTGCTGCGCCACTTTCTCGCGTTCAAAGCAAAGGTCGCAAACGGCGGCGGCATCGACGCACAGCGCAAGCTCGACCGGATCGTTGCGAAGATGAGCGACAAGTACGACGAACTCGTCAAGATCCGCGAGAACCTCCCGCCGCACGACAAGAACTTGCTCGCGCCGCTGCTCAAACCGTTTGACGACCAGCTCAACCTCGCGTTTATCTAGGGCGAGCGGTATGAGTTGGACACTGACAGTCAGCACTGCATCTCGTATGGACACGTCGCAACGCTGACGTGCATCACTAAGGTCCACTACTGCGTGTCCATTGCATGTCGATGACCGCGTTGGCTCGATCCATCGCGACAGCTGACGTTGCAACGTCTACAACAACAACAGCAACAACATCAGTCAATCAGTCGATTTGATTTGCCGATCTTCAAAAATTCTTGTGACAGCTGCGTGGCGCAAACAGTTTGTCTAGAACTTTGTATAGCGATCCTCGATTCGCGCTTACGCGACAGATCGCTGCCATTCCAACATCTGCATCTTCGTCAACAGCACAACATGCACGTCCATGCGTCGCGCACAGCGACCGTTGTCGTCGAGCTCGCGCGAAGAAGCGGCTTTAGATGCCTGGCGACGTCCAGGTATGCATGCGCCGTGCTTGTGTGCTAGACTGCGCACGTCTGTATATGCGCGACAAAACCATCTCACACTCGCTGCATGCATGCGCAAACACATCCGCTCGACAGACGCAGTGCAGCGCGGATCTCAATGGACGAAGTGCGCGCACTGGCAGAGAACCAGCCGCGACCGCTTACGCTGCGGCAGATGAAATCGTTCGCAGCCGAGGGCGACAAGCTGCGTCTCGTGTCCGCGACGTTTCTCCACGAGGAGCTCCAGATCCGCTTTGCACGGTGCGTGTATGAGAGCACGGATGTGCGTGTGTGTATGTGTGTGCAGCCACACTTGGCATGTTGTCCACACGCATGTACATGCCGTTGTAGGACTGACGCGTCGGTGTTTATCCTACGCGACGACTGTATGCCTGCGATAACAGCGCGATCATGGAGCTGTCGGACCTGCCCATTGGACTCAGCACGACCGCGTCCGTGCAGCGCGCGATCACCGTGTACTGCAACGAACTCCAGCTACTCAAGAGCATGGCGCCGCCGTCAACAGCAGCCGAAGATGCTGCGTTCACGGAGGCGATCAAGCGCGCCAAAGGTAGGGGCACGAACCTCGTGCCGCTCATCTGCGCCGGCTTGCAGGAGATCAAAGCGACCGACCTCGGCAGCAACGCACTGCAGCTCGCGAGCGTCCAGGACGACATCATGCACCGCCTCGACACGTTCTTCCTCGCGCGCATTGGCATTCGCATGCTCATTGGGCAGCACGTCGAGTCGCTCGACCAAGTCGGCGGCCGCGTCGAGCTCGTGAACGTCGAAGCGACAGTTAGGAGCGCCTGCGCACGCGCTGCGCGACTCTGCCGCAAGTACTGCGGGCAGGCGCCGGACGTGGAGATCCGCATGGCAAAGCACGCGGCGGCGCCGTTCATCTACGTCGAGTCGCATCTGCACCACATGGTGTTTGAGATCGTGAAGAACTCGATGCGCGCGACGGTCGAGTACCACCGCGAAGGCCTCGCGCAGAAGCCACCGGGCCGACTGAACCGCCTCGAGCGCGTCATGAACCCACTGAGCAGCCACCTCGGCTTTGTGCTACCAGCGGTGCGTTTGTCTGTCTGTACATCAGTCTATTCATCTGAAGGCACTGAACAGACTGACTGACTATGGCGGAACCAATCAACATACTGATCACTAGGTTCAGGATGTCCATGGCGTGACGATCTACCCAGACGTGCGCAAGTACCGACGACCCGGCGAGCTCCCACCGATCCAGATCGTCATCTCACAAGGCCAAGAAGGTGCGACTGACTGACTGACGACTACAAACCTGCACATGTCCAGTCATTCACGTCTGCTTTTGCTGTCTGTATGCACTACTTGTAGACCTGACGATCAAGGTGTCGGACGAAGGCGGCGGCGTGCCGCGCAGCAACTGGTCCAAGCTCTGGCACTACGACTACACGACGAGTCCAGCGTTCCCGCCGCGCGACTCGGCTGCGTTCCACAGCTTTCGGCAGCAGTTCAGCGGCGGCGGCTACGGACTCCCGATCGCGCGGCTCTTTGCGCGGTACTTTGGCGGCGAAGTCACGTTCATTTCGCTCGAGGGCTCGGGCTCGTCTGCGTTCATCCAAGCGCACCGTCTTGGCACGAAGACCGAAGTCGTGCCAGGTCACGCGACGTTCTCGCTCCAGCCGCTGTACTCTTGAATGGAGACAACTGCTTTGCTGCTTCACACATCGTAACTCTAAACTTGCACGCTCGGTAGTTCATCGAGGTCAGTTTGCTGCTGCTGCGAAGCGAGCGACGCTCCCATTCGATCGATCGATGCGCTTGGGAGAGAAAGCCTCGTTGCCATATCTCTCACTCTCTCTCACTCACGCTCACATACACTACAAACGCCGTCTTCACGCACACGACGACTACTACGTCGCAATCGCGACCAGCAGCCCTTCTTGCTGGTACCACAGATGCGTCGCGTACTCGCCAATGCTCGCGCCGATCGTGCCGTTCACTTTCATGAGCAGCCCAGTCGTGGCCGAGTGGAAGAGCGCCACGATCGCTTCGGGTGAGAAGAAGCTCCCGACGTCGGCGTGCATGCACTGCGTCGCCGACGCGCGCGGACACAGCGGCATCTTCTTTTCGCAGTGCGCGCCTTGGCAGCACGAGTAGCAGCCGTTCGAGTTTGCTGGCACAAACATCGGCGCGAACTGCGTCGGCGCAAAGCGCGCGAGTGGCTCGCGAAAGTACTTCTTGCACACCAACGCGCCGTCGACTGTTTTGGATGTTCAGGTGTCAGCAGACACACACACAACGATGGCTATGGTCAGGCAGACGTGTAGGCTACATCCCATAGCAGCATGGCTACCGACTCGCGCAGCACGCACCTTTTGTCTGGACTTCGCACGGATAGAGCTCGAGGTCGACGGCCGCGACCGTGATGTTCTCGCTGAACGGGTTCTGCAGCTTGAGCGCAGTCGGGATCTGAGTCAAGTGGAAGATCGACGGCGTGTACAGCACAGACGATGTCACGAGCGCGGGCGTCTGCGGGAACAAGTGCGCGAGCGTCGGCAGCATCGACGGCATCGTGAGCGACGCGAGCGCTGGCTGCAGCAGGTCGAGCGCTGAGCTCTCGCGCGAGCCCTGGATCTCGATCTACACACGCCAAGTCCATACAAGTGCACATACATAGCGAGAGACACAGGAAGAGTCAACTGCACGTTCGCACATGGATGAGCACGGCGACTCGATGCTCACGACGACATGACGCGATCGTACCTGTTGCGCGTCGCCATCTGTAAAGTAGCCCGATACAAAGTTCGAGAGGAACCGCTGCGCCACGAGCACGTCGGCAGCTGCAGGCGCAAAGTCGAACCGGCCATACAGCACCGTCTCGGCGCCGCAGCACTCGAGCGTAAAGTCCTGGATGTGCGCGACGCCCATGGGCACACCAGCCGAGTGCACGACGAAGCGAAGGTCACCAAGCGCAGTCTGCACGACCGACGGGTTCGCAATTGCAAACGTCATCGACAGCACCATCGACGTGCGCAAGCCGCGCTCAATGTCGACCGTGAGGATGCGCACGGGCGGGTCACGGAACGAGTTCATGCCGGTGAGCACCGGCGCGCCGTCGATCGGGACGTTCTGCAGCGGCAGCATGCCCATGCGGGTCTCGACAAACGGGAACGCGCCTTCGTGCGCTTTTGCGTCCGACGTCAATCGCATCATGATACCGCCTTGCTGCGTGAGGAGCGCCGAAATGAAGCTTGCCATCGCAGCCACTTGCGCGTTGTCGCTAAAGCCGATTGCGTAGAACCTGCTCATGTTGAGCGCGAACGCGCCGTCGTCAGTCTGGTTGAACGCGCACGTCTCACGCGCCGACACGAGACTTCCGAGCGCCTCGTGCGCTTCGTCCTGCATCGTCAACGCGATCGAGAGGTTCGAGATGCCGAGCGGGATCCGAATCGACGCCGGCATCTTCACGCGTGCAGTCAGACTCGTGCGGATCAGCATCTGCGTGTTCGTCGTCGCTGCTGTCAGCGGTAACTGTTCGTCCACAGCACGGTTGCTGTCCTGCTGCCGCAAGATGACATCAAGACGCGTCATGTTAATGTTCGAGATGAGCTGGAAACCTGGCGCGACACCTGGGAACACCGTGCGGATCTCGAGGCCCACGAGCGCATTGCGCATCCAGATGCAGTCCGGGTACTCGGTTGCTGTGATCACGACTGCGACGTTCGACGGTGCGCCGCGCAGGTAGTTGGAGAAGAACGCTGCAACGGCATCGCTCACACGTCCTGCTGCGTCGATCTTTGGCACGAGCTTCCCCGTCATCTCGAGTCGGTTTGCGCCAGGCACAAGACGCATCTGTCCGCGCAGACGCCCAAGCGCTTCATCCGCGTCCGCGATCTCGAGACGCATGTCGAGCGCACCGATCGAGACCGCAAACAGCGACGGATTCCAGATCGAGATGTCGGTTGTCATGGCCTCGCCGCGATCGCGCGCGTCACCTTGACCAGGCAGCGCAAAGTCGACGATCGAGACGTTGCGGAAGTCGTCCATGCCGAGCAGCGACGTTGTGACATCGATCGGGAGATGTGTCAGTCTCAGCGTGTCTGTGAGGACAGAACACATGCATACACACACAACCAGCAACTGTCAGCCAGGTATCGCGCGTGCCACGACGCAGCAGTGATCGCACTACGAGCATATGCACAACGAACGACTACGTACTCAGAGCACCGTGCGCGACGACATCGAGGTACCCCTCGAGGCGCAAGTCCACTGCGTCCTTCACAACCGAGTCGCGCACAAAGTCGCCAAACGCCGCGCCATGCGCATCGAGCAGCAGACTTGTCGAGCAGTTGACCGAGATGTTGTGCGTCTCGACGAGCCGGCCGTCGAGAATATCGACGTGCACGGTCGAGAGCTCGCCGAGGTAGACTTCGTCGAGACGCTTGCGCGCAAACAGCTTCACGCGCATGTGGATCTCCGAGAGCGTAAGCGGCGAGTTCGCACCGAGCGGACTCGTCGCTTCGACTGCGACCGCTGTCGTGAGCCCCAAGTGCGTGTTCTCGCGACCTTTCTCGGGCGATTCCAGTGCGATGCTCTGAAAGAACATGCGGCCGATGAGCGGCTCTGCTTGCGGTGGCAGCGACGCCGGGATCGCGAGGCTCTGCATCGCGTGGTTGTAGATCTCGACCGACGTCGCCTGGGGCTCGCACGCTACGACCGTGAGCGCCGACGGCGTGTGGCTCAAGTAGTTCGAGATGAGTCCACTGATCGCAGCTTCGTTCGTGCCAAGCATCTCGCCCTCGAGCTCGAGCAGGTTGTACCCGAGCGCTGTCGAGCCTCCATCATGCGTCGCCATCGCCACGCACTCGGGATGCGACGTGTCGGCGCGACCGACATCGATGCTCGCAGTCTCGACAGTCGCGAGCTTGGCCACGAGCGTCTGGTTCGACACTGTTGGAAAGTACGCACGAAGACACAGCTTGCCGACTGGGTGCAGCGTCGCGATCGATGGGTTGTACAGACACGTGCGGATCTTTGCGACCACTTGCGTGGGTGTCGACGCGGTCATGTCGATGCCGGCAATGCGCATCGTCTTCATGCCGTCCATGCCTTGGAACAGCAGCGTCTTGCGGAACGGCACAGCGTCCAAGTCGAATGCGATAATGCCCCAGAGAAGGCGGATGCGGATCGTGAGCGCGCCGTCGAGCGTGTACGTTACGTTCGGACTCGCGATCATGTCGCGTGCAAACGCATCCCACACTGTACGATTGGCGATCGCGAGCACTGACGCTGGGAACGCGATCGCGTTGTCGCCGCCTGCGACATCCATTGCAGGTGCATCGAGCGATCCGATGGCGTGCAGCTCGCCCGCAGTCTCGTACAGCAGCGCGAACCGCGTCGGATCGATCTGCACCGAAAACGCCGACGGCGAGTGGAGCGACAGCGTGATGTTGAGTGTGACGTTCGTTGCCTGTGGGTGCGTGAGCCGCATGCGTGCGATCTCCATGCGCGCGTCGCGCATCGACGACGTCGCGATCTTGCGCACCGGGATCTTGGCGAGCGCATGAAGCACGATGAGCGCGATGACTACAAATGTTGCGATCGCGAGCCAGCGCACCCACGCTGGTGCGCGCTTGTTACTACTGCGCCTGGCGCTCGGGCTGAGTGGTTCATGTGCGGCGACGTACGGGAGCAGAGGCTCGTGCGTGTCGTCGTCGTGCGCGTCGTCGGCCATCGCGCGTGACAGCATCCTTTCTCGTTCGGACGTTCGTCGGTTTGCGCTTGATGTGCAGAGCTTCAACTGCTGCGTTCTCTTTGCTTTTAGCAATGGCGTCAATGTGTAGACTTGCTCTTTGTATGGAATCGATATCATGTACAGCTCGAGTTGTTCGATGAGTGATTGTCCTATTCGCGGCAACGACAGCAATAGCAAGACAGCCAGCGCCTGCCGTACTACGATGGTCGAACGTCCACGGCTGCTGCGCGCATCGCGCTTCGAGCCGTACAGCGTGCGCATCGCCGACACTGTCCACAAAGCGCTAGAGCTGCAGCATCAACAACAGCCGTCACCACGACACCATGGAGCGATCGATCTGCAGCAGTCCGTGTGCGTGTCAGCGACGAGGAAACGGCGTGTGCTTGCGTGGAAGCTGCAGCTCGCTGCACGGAGCGCAGACAGCATGGCGGCGTACCTCGAGCAACGCAGAGCGCGGGACGCAGCGGCGTGTACAGTACAGCCTACGCACATTCGCGTCGACGAACTGAGGGACTGTGCGGAATCGGCGTGCTCGATCTGCTGCATCTGCCTCGAGCCGACTCGCTCAACCGAGAGCGATTCACATGCCGCACTGCGCACACTGCCGTGCGGCCACATCTTCCATCGCGCATGCATCTGCGAGTGGATGCGGCATCGGCGCTGCTGCCCAGTCGACCGCTTCGAGCTCGCTGCGAGCGATGATGCCGACGACGATTCATAGCGAACAACCGCAGCCAGCGAGTCATCATGTGTGTATGTGCGTACATGTGTCTATCCAGCTAATGTTATGAATGCATATTGCTACCAGTGCGATCATCTGTGCATGCATACGCGTGGACATCACTGCATGCGCATCGCTTGCACGACTGCCTCTTCGCGCGCGTCGTTCGGGATGTCGTCGACGCCGTAGCCAACGACCGTCGATGCCATCACTTCGCGCACACCGTGCGACGCAATGAGCACGCACTCGTGCATGCTTGCAGCCTCAGCGGCGCTCGGCTCGTGCTCTTCGATGTAGAAGCCGTCGTCTGCGAGCTGCTCAGGCACAGGCGCTGCTGCCATGCGCTTTGCAGACAGCGCGACGCCGTCGGCCGCGTACGCTGCGACCATCTTGTCAAACGCCGTGTCGCGCACGTTGTAGCTGCTGCAAAGCAGACACGCGTAGACCACGAGCGGGTCGGCTGCGCTGCTCGCGAGCGGCGTCAATGGCGCAACGTGCGCAATGTACTCTCTGCTCAAGTGGGACATGGCACCGCAGTGCGCACACGACACGCAGACCACAGGCGGTGCTGTTGTCGAGTGCTGATAGTGCAGGAACCCGAGCACAGCAGCAAGCACGCGCTCGAGCACGCTGGCGCTCTCGATCTGGTACGTGACGTCGAGCAGTGGACTGTTTACCGAGGTGCGGAGCTTGAGCGTCACGATCTTGGCGCGACTCGAGTGGATCGACGCGCCGATTGCCACGACGTCGGCGAGTGGGCGGCGGATGCGCAGCGACGTCTCGCGGTCGCTCGGCCGAATGCTCTCGACGATCGCGTGCGACTGTACAAACAGGCAAGTTGACAGAGCATGCGAGTGAGTTGGTCGCTGTGTCAACAGACATCGCACGGCGCAAGCCTCGCGTTCATACACACACACTTGCGATCAGTTACTGTGTGCGATCATCATCTACGCAACTACCTACCTGGAGCTCGAGCGTCGCTGGGACGCCGTCGATGCCAAAGAGCAGATCGTACCGCCGCGCTTCGGCTGCGCTCAGCAGCACGCGCACACTCAGTACGCCGCTGTCGCTCGGCTGTCGAGCACAATTGCAGTCGTAACGTTCGTTCGTCATCACACACGTGAGTTCCCACTCTCGCGACACTAAGCTGCACTGACGCTGCGCTGCTCGCACTGCTCACAGCATCGCACCTGTCGCCAGCGCTTGGCAGCCGACGCAACGCGCGGCACTGCCATCCGCACGTCTGCAGTTGCCGCGCCGTCGCGAATGAGCAGCTCCTCCTCCTCCTCAAAGTCGCGCATGAAGTCACTCGTCGTGTACTTGCGACTGCGTCGCCCCGTCTCGCTCTCGCTCGTGTCGCTCTCGCCATCGGACGAGTCTATAGCAAAGCATTAGGGTGTCAGCACATCGGTCCTCCGTCGACATACTCCTACACACGTACACACACGTACGTACCCGTGTGCTCGACGCGCGCGTCGACCAAGTGCGTGTCGAGCACGACGATAAAGTCGCTCTGCGTCGTGAAGAAGTCGTCGACTGTCCGGAACGGCGCGCGTCGAGTAGCACGACTCACATCGTCGTCGTCTTCGTTGTCGTCTATCGCTGAGATGCGGCTCGAGCTCGCTGTGCGGCTTGCAAGTGTTGTTGACGTGCGGAGCTGCTGCGGCTGCGGTGACAGCGACGACGATGGAGCGTGCCGGATCTCGACGAGGTGCGGCGTCACGCTGCTGTGGCAAGCAGGCAGCACGGGGTACGACAGTACAAACTTGTCGGGTCTCTTGACCAATCGACTGGTGCCGCTGCTGTTGCCTGCGACTGATGGCGCGAGACTTGGGGCGTCGCCCCAGTCCGACGACGCGAGCGACGGACTCCGCAGCTGTCGACTGTGCTGCATGCTCTCGAGCTCCGACGCGCTCCATGCTTGACGGTCGAGCTCGACGCCGTCGCCCAAGTAGAACAACACTTCGCGACGATAGTCGGGTCGCTGCGCGATCGGATTGTGCTGCAGCACGAGCCGCTGGAGCTTGCGCAGCTGCACGAGTCGCTCGACGTCGACCATGGAGCTGATCTGATTGTGCGAGACGTCGAGGACCTCGAGCGACGCGAGCGCCTCGACACCGCGCAGCGACGCGATCTTGTTCACCGACAGATCGAGTTCGCGCAGTCGACGCAGGCGCGCGATCGGCGGCACTACATGCAGTTCGTTGTGGCACAGATGGAGCACTTTGAGCGTCGTGGTCGTGAGCGCGACGTCGAACCGCTCGATGCGGTTCCAGCCGAGGTCGAGGCGCTTGACGACCTGCAGTTGGTTCACTGTTGCGTCGACTGCACGCAGCGCGCAGCAGTTGATCTCGAGCGTCTCGAGGCGCCGCCATGCAACGGGCGTGCGGTCGTCGTTCGCAGCCGAGTCGCGCTGCTGAGACTTGGACTGCGACTGTGGCGACAATGGCGAGAGGATCTCCCGCAGCTCGTCCATGTCGGTCTGTTCGATGTGCAGGAACCGGAGCTGGCGTGCAAAGAAGTGGACGTGTCGCAGCGCTGTGATCTGCGTCTGGAGCACCTCGATCGACCGGAGCGACGGGAAGATCTCCATCTCGATTGCTGTGCGCAGCCCCGACTGCTGGTGCAGCCGCAGACACTGCACTTCGCGAAAGATCGTCGAGAGCTTGAGCACTTGGATGTGCGTGCTCATCTTGATCTTCAGCTGGCTCTGCGGCTGGATGGTCCACGCTTGGATGAGCTGCGTGTCGTCGTCGCGCTTGGGTTCGAGCGCTTCGTGCAGCCGGAGCGCGACGTAGTTGATCTGCTTGGCGCGGAGCACGAGGAAGCTGTGGTCGAGGAAGTCCATGTGCGCGAGCAGCTTCTCCTGCAGCGCCGTGAGGAAGCGCTCCTCGTCGTCATCGTCCTCGATCTCGATGCCTGCTGCACGCGTGCGCTCGCGCTCTTGCTGCGCCAGTGCGCGTCGCGTCTCCTCGCTGCTGCGCTTCGTCGGCGACAGCAGCGCAGTTGTCATCTCGAGGCGCTGCATGGCGATGATGTGCTTGCTGCTGCTGCAGATGTATCTGCATTCCTCGCTTGATAAAATGCCCTCGATTTTCGCTCGCTCGAGATCTCTATCGTCAAAATGGCGAACACAACTTCATATCCGCTTCAACCCATTTTATGACTTGTATTGTTTGTTTCGACTGCACGTTACTACAGTCTCAAAATTACACTCGCCTAATTTGGTTCCGTCAATGAAGTCATATATCGCAATTCATATATGAATTGAAAGATCCAAAAGAAGAAGCGAAGCTGAGAGCGCAGCAGTGTGAGCTTCAGCAAGCAAAAGCAGCAACAGCAGCGCCTCGTTCCTGGACGTGAACGAGCAGCGAGTGTACAGACAGCTCTCCCGTCGCTTGTGTGTGCGTGTGTGTGTGCAACTGCGTGTGCGCTACGTCTGTGTCGTCGTGGTTGTAGCGAGACGACAAGCGAGCGAGCAGCGAGTTCCCCACATTCCACCACCCCCTTCGTTCTTCGAACGTGCACGGCGGAGACCAAAAGGTATCCACCCACTTCGTGTTCGTTCCCGCATCACGCGCGCGACCGCAACCGCCTCCAGCAGCTTGTCCGCGAGCAGTTGGCGACGCACGCACGCACGCTCGGATCGATACACTAGCGACTGCGAGTGCCGGCGCTGCAGCGACGACGACGACGACGGCGACGCCGCACGAGACGTGACGCGACGCCGCTCGATCGCTCGCCCGTCGCGCGTCGCTCCCCCGCAGAGCAGCATTCCCAAACGCGCGAGCTCGAGCTCTTCGCCCAGCAGCCCGACGACGAAAAAGTCGCGCGAGGGCAGTACGGCGGATCCCCCATCACTCGGCTCATCGAGTCCGACCGCGCACGTCTGCCACGCGACCGAGAAGAAGCTGCACGTGCGGTCGATGGAACGGTCGCCCGCCGAACAGAACGAGAACCAGAAACGCCGCAAAAAGTCCCAGGAAGACACAACGATTGGTACGTGTGATGTGATGTGCTGTGTGTTATGTACGTGCTGCAGCGTTACGATCACGGCATCCAACAGCGCGATGACTCTTGTCTACACTGCGTGACGCCATCCATGTGACAACATGTTTGCGACTGACTAACCGATCGACTGATCAACTGCAGGTGACGAGATGGAGGACGACGAGCTCGAGCTGTTCCACATCGTGCAAGAAGACCTGCGGCTCAAGTCGACGGTCGGGTGGCAGAACGCCGTCAAGTCGCTCACGTCGGCGCTGAACCACATCGACCGGCCCGAGAGCCAAGCGTTCCTCGACTTTGCGTTCCACAAGATTGTGAGCATCATGCTCGACCAACAGTACGTTTGCGTGCTTGTACAAGCTTGATCTCCAATCGATCGGGTTCGTATGACTGACTATGTGACGGTGTGGCTATGACGGCAGCTCGAGCAAGATCGGGTCGTTTGAAAAGTCGTGCGTGACGCAGTGCTTAGCACTCGCGATCCCACTGGTCATTGCGCAGATCAAGGTCGGCAAGTTTGACACCGCGCTGCCGATCCTCGTCATGGTCCTGAACAAGAAGAAGACGTTTTACAAAGACTTGAGGACGTCCGCGATGATTGGGAGCTACTGGAACAAAGTGCCCGGTGCGCCGGAAGTCCGTGCGCAGTGCATCGCGGCGTTCTGCGAACTCCAGGGCTTTCCGCTGCTGCTAAGTACGCTCGAGCAGGTGCTTGCAGCGCCCGACGCTTCAGTCGCATCGCCAGTCGCAACGACACCGCGCAGCAAGGACAAGGACGCGAGCACCGACCTTGAGGCTGTGATTGAGAGCGAGGACATTCGCATCCTGCTGCAGGCGCTGCTCGAGTTCCGCACGTCGGTGCCAGATGCGATCTGCACGCAGCTCTGTGTGCTCGTGATGACGTACTACACGAAGGTCCCGGACGCGGTGCTGAAGAAAGAAGCGAGCGAGTCTGTCGGCGCCGTGCTTGCAATTGTCCGGCGGCTCGTCGATGCTGGCGCTGTGTCGGCGCGCGCGATCAACGCGCTGTGGCTCGAGCTCACGCAGCGGTACGTCGAGTCGACGTCGCTGCCGCTGCGGCTCTTTGGGCTCGAGCAGATCAACTTGATCGTGAGCTGCGCTCGCGCGTCGCGCGCATTTCCGCCGCGGTACATTGTGCGCAACGCCGGCACAGCGATGCTCAATGGCATCTACACACTCAAGCCCGACGCGACGACGGCAACGTACGTGTACCAGCCAGTCGGCACTGCGCAGGTGTTTACGCTCTTTTGCTGCACGATGAAGAGCGGCTCGAAGTGGTGGTTCCTCTCGGAGGCCGACAAGATGCAGCCCGGGTCGGACCAGGACATTGACTACTACCAGCACCAGTCGCAGTACGAGGAGTACCTCCCGCCGACGCACAACTGGGTCCCGACCGGCAAAGGCGTCGCGCCAGCACCCGAGCTCATCCCGGAGAGCGTCCCGCCCGAGCTTGGCGACACGGATCCGACGCGGCTCGACGTGGTGCTCAGCGCGTGGGTCGATGCGCAGCACGTTGTCGACGAGATCTTTGGCGACCGCATCCACCGTGAAGTCGTGTCGCGCAGCGCTTTGCTCGTCAAGTTCCTCGCCGAGACGAACGCACTGAGCGCGCGGCACCTCGATGTGATCTGGTGCGCGTGTCTCCAGAAAGACGCGACGCTCGTTGACGAGATCCACAGCTTGCTGCTGGCGACCGTGCCGTACCTCACGAACGAGCTGCTACTGCACCTCGTCGAGAGCATCCACAGCGCACTGCGCGCGAACTTGCGCAAGCACGAGTCGTTCCCGGAGCTCTTGGCGTTCCTGCAGCGCCTCGCTGCGAATGCACCTAGCTTCCTCATGGACCGCAGCGCAGCCGTGACGACCGCGATCCTCGAGCTGCTCTGGTCGATTCAGATGCACTGCAGCATCGGGAACGTGCGGCTCAGCCGGAGTCTCCGCGACTTCTTCCAGGACGGACTGCACAGCGAGTATGGCGAGCCACTCCGCAAGCGCTTCCTGAACGAGTGCATTGAAGACATCAAGCGCTCGTGCTTTCTGCCTGCGAGCGCAGGTGCAACATCGTCGCCGGAAGCGACTGACCGCGACGCCGTCGCATCGAAAGCGCTCGAGCTGCTCAAGTTCCTAATCGACTCGTACCGCACAGACCAGGCCGCAGTTGTCGAGTCGCTCGACGCCGAGCACGGACTCGTCGCATTGCTCTTTGACGAGCTCGCAGCGTTCGTTGCGCGGTGCCCCGAGAAGCAAGCGGCGAGCTACTGCACGTCGCTCGGCCACCGACTCGAACTGATCCACTACGTGCACGTCAAGTCACCGAAGCTCGAGCTCACGATCCCGCAGATCGACCGCCTCTGGCACGTGCTGGCCGCGTCACCAGCTGAGCGCGAGCTCTGTCTTGTGTTTTTCAACCAGACGAGCGTGCGTGGGCAGTCGCAACAGTCGTCGATGTCGTCCATGTCGTCGTCGCAGTCGCAGGCGTCAGTCGCAAATGGCGGCGCTGGCACGATCTCGACTGCGTTCAGTCTCGACGTGTGTCTCCACATCTTCAACGAGCTGCTGTGCCAACAGACGGACTTTGCGACGCTCGGGTGCATGGGCTACAAGTGCTTCCACACGTACTTTGTCGGCCTGAACGCGCACCAGAAGCTCCAGCGCAGTGGTGGTACGACCAGTAGCGATGCCATGCTCCCTGTGCTCGGCATTGACGCGCTCTGGCGCATTGCGTTTGACGCTCCGATTGACGTGTCGGAGCTCGCAACGAAGGAGCTGCTGCGCGTCTATGAGCGCTTTGCCGACGACCGCGGCGGGAGCGACGAGTACGTTGCGACGAGCGTCCACGACTTTCTCCACCGCGTGTTCCAGAAGCTCGGCGACGTGCGCGACTGCACGCCCGAAGCGCTCAAGCTCGTGCGGCAGTGCACGAACTTGCTCAGTGGCGTTGCAACGAACCCGCGCAGGAAGCAGCAGCAGTCGCCGCAGTGGGTCGCGCACGGCATGGCCGGTCGCGGTGCGTACTTTAACGTCAAGATCCTCGCGCAGCGCATCCCGACGTCGTCGGCAGCAGCAGCAGCTGCGGCTGGCAGTGCTAGTGGCAGCAACGGCGGTAGTGCGAGCAACTCACCGAGCGGCAGTGGTGAGAACGCCATCCGCACGACACAGGCCGTCGTGTATGCGAACCAGACGCTGTGGCTCTTCCGCAAGCAGCTCGAGCAAATCGTGGGCCACCCGCTGCAGCAGACCAAGATCTTATCGGCCGGCGCGGCGATCTCGGGCGACCACAAGACACTCGCTGAGCTCCACATCAGCGAGACGTCGGAGCTGCGCGTATTGCTGTTCAACTCGGTCGTACAGCGCGGAACGCTTCCGACCGAGGCAGAGTACACTGCCTCAGCCTCGACAGTCGGCAGTAGCACCAGTGCCGACACGGCGACTGCGAGCCACCACCCCGGCGCTGTCATTGCACGCGACGGATCGTACTTTGACGTGCTCTTCCGCGTGCTCGACACGGTCGCAGGCCATTCTGTACACACGGCGCTGTGGGACTTTCTCAAGAAGATCCCAACCGCGACTGAGCTGCTCGACCGCGTCGCGAACATTGGGCTCGCAGACAGTTGGGACGACGACGACGACAAAGTTGTTGGTGACAGCACGGACGACGTTGCCATGACCGCGCCGTCTGCGATGTCGGCAGTTGCAGCCAGTAGTCGCAGTCGCCACGACGACGACAGCGATGCGCCGATGAACGGCCGGACGGCAGCCGACTGGTCGTCGCTGCTCCAGACCGCGTCGCACCACCGCGCGATCTACACGCTGCAGATCATGGACGCGCTGCTGCTGCCGGCCGACCACGCCAAGAGCGCGTTTGCGCGCGCGTACTTGCAGCGGTTCATCCACGGCGGCGGCTTCCGCGAAGTGCTCGCGTACTTTGTGCGCGCGAGCTTCCACGCCGAGTCGTTCAACGAAGGCGCGGCTGTCGCGCTGCGCATCCTCAAGTTCTGCCTCTTTGACGCGGGCGACAGCGAGCGGTACTTTGCGTTTGCTGGCGCGCCATCCAATGCTGCGACTGCACCGCGCGCAGTCGTTACCGCCGACGCAGCGAGCAGCCGCTTGGATGATGATGAGTGTGACAGTGACAGCTTCGAGGATGGCGCGATGACCACGTCGTCGCTACTGCGATCAGCACCTCCTCGGAGCAGTACGAGCGCCAAGATCGTCGTCGAGCAGCAGAGCTACGATGCGCTCGTCGAGAAGATTGCGGAGCTCATCGTGTCCGAGTACGCGCGGTCGACCGCGAGCGCACACGCAGCAGCGACCGTTGCGCCGCGCATCCTCATTGACGCGATCAAGACCGTCGAGTCGATCGTGACGATTGCGCCGGCTGCTGCCGACAAGTACGTCGCGTCGAGCGAACTGCAGGCGCTGCTCGCAACCGTATTGCTCCAGAACCACTCGGAGTACGTGCGCGAGCAGTGGCTGTCGTCGCTGCAGTCGGTCTGCTGCGCATCGCGTGCAGCCACGCGCATCGTGTTTGCCAAGACGATCGAGTCGGTCGAGCACATGGAGGGTGTCGCCGTCGCATGCGAGCAGTATGCGCGACTGCTGCGGTTCCTCGCCGCGCAGACCGACGACGCTGATACCGCGCGGCTTGGCCAGACGCTCGCACAGACCGTGCTCGCAAAGATCCGTGCAGGCTTCTCGACCAAGTTCCTCGCGTGCAACGAGCGGTCGGTCGAGGTCGTGATCGCGTGTCTCGAGTTCTTGCGCGACGCGCTTGCGTCGAACGCAGCAGCCCGCGACGAGCTCGCGCGCGACGTCGTTGACGTGGTGTGTGACGCGTGTCTGTTCACGCTGCCGTCGGTGGACCGGCAGCGCGGGCCGCTGTGCGTGTCGCTCGAGACGCGTCGGCCAGCGTTCAAGCTTCTCGCGACTGCGATTTCGTCGAGTGCCGCTCTGCTGCCGGCGCTGCACGCGCGGCTGAGTCGGCTGTTTACACGCAGCGACGCACTGCAGTGCAAGTGGGGTCAGGAGAGCAACGTCGAGCCGCGCGGCATGGGCGAGCACGTCGGGCTCAAGAACCAGGGCTGCTCGTGCTACATGAACTCGTTCTTGCAGCAGCTCTTCATGCAGCCGACGCTGCGGCAGGGTTTGCTGGCTGCGCAAGTGCCGCCGCGTCCGACACCGAAAGAGCCAACGAAAGCGCAGGCTGAGCGCAATCCCGAGCGGCTCATTGGTTGCCGCGTCGCGCTCGAGTGCGTCGGCGGCCGCGTGTACGAAGCGCTCGTTGTCGCGTTTGACGCACTGAGCGGTCGTCACACGCTGCGGTACGACGACGGCGGTGAAGCGACGTTTGTGCTTGCAGACGGCCGCGCGGGGAACGAGAACGGTCGGTTCGCAATCCTCCCAGCGGAGCTCACGGGCGCGGACGCGACGCTCGAAGTGCTGCGGCAGGTCCAGCGCACGTTCTGCTACTTGCGCGACAGCGAGATGCGGTACTTTAACCCGAAGGCGCTCGTCGAGTCGTGCAAGTGTCTGAACCTCGAGTTCTCGGTCTACCAGCAGAACGACGCAAGTGAGTTTTGCGACAAGCTCCTCGATCGACTCGAGACGGGACTGAAAGCGACGCCGCAGGGTGTCCAGTGCCTTGCAACTGCGTTGAGCGGGAAGCTCATATCGCAAAAGCTCCCGAAAGGCTGCGGCCATCGGTACGAGCGCGAAGAGCCGTTCATTCGACTTGAGCTCCAGATCCGCGGGAAAGAGAGCATCGAAGAGTCGCTCGCTGGCTTTGTCGAAGGCGAAGTCATGGACGGCGACAACAAGGTCGAGTGCGAACAGTGCGCGACGAAGAAAGCGGCAGTGCGGCGCACGATCTTTGGCGAGCTCCCGAACTTCCTCATCCTCCACCTCAAGCGCTTTGACTTGGACTACTCGACGTTTGAGACCGTGAAGCTCAACAACCGATGCTCGTTCCCACTGAACCTCAACATGAAGCCGTACACAAAGGCCGGCATTGAAGAGCACGAAGCGTCAGCGCCACTGCCAGACGATAGCAGCAGCAGCAGCAGCAGCAGCAGTAGCAGCAGTGATGCTAGTAGCGATGGTGCGAACGACAACGTAGACGCGGACGACGATGCATCGGACGCCGAGTCGTCGACGTCGGACGACTTTATGGGCGACAGTGCTACTTCTGCGGCGCACAGTGCGTCGGTTGCACCACGGTCGTCGACGTCGTCCGTGTTGTCGCCACCGTCGCCGACGAGCAGTGCGCAAGCAGCGGCTGCGACTGCAGCTGCACTTGCGTCTGTATCGAATGGAGGCACAACGCAGCAGCAGCAGCAGCAGCTTGACCCGGCGTTCGAGTACCGACTCAAGGGCATCCTCGTGCACTCGGGCGTGGCGCAGGGCGGACACTACTACTCGTTCATCTTTGACCACGTGTCGGAGAAATGGTTCAAGTTTGACGACGAGGACGTGTCGCCGTTCGACCCCGCAAACATTGAGACCGAGTGCTTTGGCGGTGTCCAGCGCCGGTCGTGGCACGGCGCGAGCAGCGCGATGGACATGGAGGTCTTCTCGAACGCACTCATGCTGTTCTACGAAAAGGTCGTGCCCGTGACACCGGCGATTGTGTCAGCTGTTGCTGACGCGTCTGCGGATGCTGATGCGGACACGACAATGACGGACGTGTCGGCATCAACGACGGCAACGACGACGCTTTCGACCGTGTCAGCCACTGACGCAACTGACGACGACGATGTGCGGTGCGAGTACGAAGCCGAGGTGTGGAAAGCGAACGAGGTGTTTCTGCAGAACTCGTACCTGTTTGACGTCGAGTTCCACGAGTTCCTCCGCGAGATGGTGCAGTCCAAGTACATGGCGGACGACGACGACGACACGGCTGCAACGTCGTCACCTCTAGCGCTCAACGCAGCTGACGCTCTGCCGAGTGCGCCGCCACTCGACGTGTCGTCAACAACACTTGTCGCGCCACCTGCTGCACCAGTCGTTGCAGACGTGCATGCCGACGAACGCACGCAGCGCTTGCTCACAGACATTGGCGTCGAGTTTGTCCTGAGCGTATTGCTGCACTCGCGCGAGAAGCACGGCGTCGCGCGGTGGATCGTCGTGCTCGCATCCAAGTTTGCAAAGCACAAGACGATCTGCACTGCGTTCTTTGATGCGCTCGCAACGACGAAGCGCGTCGCGTGGCTTCGCGGTCTTGTGTTTGAGTGTCCCGACTCGATCGCGCGCCAGTCGTTTGTGCACCTCGTGTCGCGCGCGCTCACGGCGTACGACGCGCACATGGTGCGTGACGGAGACGGCGCTGAGGGCAGTAGCAGCAGCAGCGACGATGCCGCAGTCCTCAAGCGGTTCCTCGACGCGATCGCCGAGTTCCTCGACCAGACGTCGGTCATGCAACAGTCGCACCTCGAAGAGTGTTTCATGCTCCTGCGCAACTGCGCCGAGCTGAGTGTAAGCGCACGCGCTGCGCTCCAGGACGTCGACATGGTCGCGCGGCTCGTGAACTTCTTTCTGAGCGACCGTGCGCCGAGCGCTGTCAAGGACGCGTTCCCGTCGTCGCACCTCCCGCCCATGACGAGTCGATACGCGTCGCCCGACTACCAGTACCTGCTCGAAGCGATCATTGCGATCCTGGGCCTTCCGCGCCGCACGACCGAGCCGCTGCTCGCTGAGAGCAACGGTGCGAGTCCGCACCGCGTCGTGCTGTCAGCAAAAGCAGACGCAGCGCTGAGCGAGATCTTTGACGACTACGCAGTCGACGGCAGCTTGGGGTCGAACGAGCTCGTCGAGTACCTGCGCACGTCGGTGCACTGCGCAGGCAGCAGCAGCAGTAACAGCAGCAGCAGTGCGAGTCTCGAGCAGAGCGCGCGCGCACTGCTGCTCAAGTACGGCAACAGCGATGCGCGCATGGAGCGCGACGCGTTCCTGACGTACTACACGGACATTGCCGCTGGGTCGACGAAGACCGTGCTCCAGGACCTCCGCGCGTTTGGCTTTGGCGACGACCTGAAGCGTCACGCGCGCGACCTGCCGCTTGCTGCGACCGTGCTTGCGCGCCTGAGTCCACTGAGCCGTAGCGCGCTGCTCAACGACGTGTTCTTTGACTCGGCGCTCGAAGAGGACGCCGAAACTGTCGGCGATTTGCTCCTGCGTCTGAGCGTCGGCGACCGCGCGACGTCAGCGATGCTCTTGCGGTCGCTACTGCACTGCATGAACAGCACCGAGACGGGCTGGAAGGGCCAGCCAGTCGTTGATGTGTGCGCACAGGTGCTGCAGAGCTTGCTCGCGTACGACTTTGACTACCAGGACGAACTCGTTGCAATGGCACTTGCGCACCCGGACTTTGGTTTGCTCGCAACGGCTGCGAACCGCGAGAAGATCCGCGTGCGGTACGTGAACAGCAACCACGTGCCGCTGTTTGTGTTTCGGCAGCTCACGACCGTGCTCGAGCTCGAGCGCAAAGTCCCACGCGTGCGCGCGTGGCTCGTAGCGCACCGGCGCGAGTGGGACTGGACGTACGACTGGCTCCGCGTCGAGTCACTCAAGCCGAGTCTTGGCGGACGGCTCGCCGTGCTGTTTCGCGAGCCTGCCAAGCTCGACGCGCTGCTGCGGCTCGGCGCGGTGCTCGACATCCCGTTCCGTGCCGAGGAGCGGAGCTACATTGTCGAAGGCGCAGGCTTTGCCGACGTCAATGGCGTGTACACGAGCACGGCGCACACGCACGACAACTGCATGACGTACACGTACACGAGTGCGACGTCGGGTGTCGAGTACACGCTCTTTCGGTGCGCGATGCCGAGCAAAGCGCGGCGGTGGTACATCTCGTACTCGCCGAACAAGAGCTTGCTCGGTACGATGTCGGATGAAGACTACTACTTTATCCAGTGCCACGTCGACATGGAGGCGCCACCGGAGGACGGCTGGAAGGTCTGGTCGAAGAACGAAAAGTCCAAGCCTGGACCGCCGACCGTGCGGCTGTACCACTCGACGGTCGGTAGTGTCGCGACAGGGTTGAGCGCCGGGTCTGGCCCAGCAGCTGCAACAATGATCAGCAGTGTCGATGGCGTCGAGACTGGCGATGGCGATGACGACGAGTTTGGCGACGCCGATGACGCGGATGTCGACAGCGCCGACGTCGACGCGGACGCCGACACGGTCGAGTACGACGACAGCGAGGACGAGATCCGCGTGAGCAATGAGCGCTTCCAGGCCGTGCACCTCGACAACCAGGAGGACGGCGGTGTCAGCAGCGGTGCCGACGATTTTATGTGAGCAGCTGTGCGCGAGCATGTGTGTAGGAGGAAAGTGTTGGAGGTGGGTCTGGTGTCTGCTGCTCGCTCGTGGTGGCATTGAATAGTGGGCAGATGTATCAGCAGCAGCAGCAGCAGCAGTGACAGTGGTGGTAGTGGTGGATCTGTTGGTGATAGTGTCCAAGAGAGAAGAGCAGTGCGACGCAGAGCAGTAGGACAGACTGACCGACCGAGCGCGCGACAGCAGCCGCAACGTGTCGTCTCTAT